>JAQIXN010000253.1:0-49915 GCA_034698145.1 Proisotoma minuta
GATTCCCAATGGATTGTCACAGGGCTGAAGATACCATCCGAACATCACCCTTTCGCCTTGTTCTACTACTTTTCGAAGCAGAGTTGTATGGAAAATTGATATTTGCTGCCATGATCTACACCTGCTTCTTCTTCTTTGCTCCTATTACCTGTTTATGGGAATATCTGGATTGGTATAAAAATAAATACTATTCTCTATATCATTACAGAAGGATGCAGATGATTGAAATCCTCATAAATGATGCCAATTCAGCCCGAATCTTCCCAACACTCTTGTTTTTAGTTGGGTTGGGAGAAATTTCATTGGCATTTGCCGTCCTTTGCATGGGGGAATATATCCCTTGGCCTGAATTCGGGTTTTTCATCATCGGGTTAATCGATGCGGTGTCTGCTGTTACCCTGTTCACCAAGGGTCCTGCAGAAATCTTCCGGATTTCGAGTAAATTGCTGGAGAAGATGAGGATAGAACAATGTTCGGAGGGATTGAAACCCGGAATTAAATCTAGGAAAAGGGAACTGTTCTCATATCGACCACTTCGAGTCAAATTTGGACAACATTTCATAGAGCCGATGACACCACTTGTCATTCAGCATTTTTGCTTGTCGCAACTTGCAACTGCTGTATTGCTTAGCAGATCTAACTTCTAAACCATTCAAATAACAATTTAAAAAAATAAATATTTATAGATAATAAACCTATGCTATCCTACACACTAACATAATTTTCCTTTCGTTAAAAATATAAATCCCGAAAAAAGGTAGGACTTAGGTGAGGTGCAATTAAAAGTTTAAAATAAGATTTTTATGTGAAAACTGCAAAAAAAAAATATTTTTACCTAACCGAGTTTTAAATTTCACTTATCATTGAGAAGCTCGGTTCGGCAAAAATATTTTTTTTGCGGTTTTTACATAAAAATCTTATTTTAAACTTTTAATTGCACCTCACCTAAGTCCTACCATTTTTCGGGATTTATATTTTATTTTATTATTTTTATTTTCATGGTCCATGGAAATAAAACCGTTCAAAAATTCGCATTATTCCAAAAATGAAAGTTTCCTGTTTAATTCCCATAGCACAACTGCATGGCTAAACTATTGCATAGGAAAAACTTTTTCATTTCTAAACCGATTTTGACGATGTAAAGAGCAAATTTGTGACAAATCACGAGCTGAACAATAATTTCAGTATCCGGAAGCTGTACATTGATTAGAACTCAAGATACACCCGAAAAAGTGCTTTTGGTTTCAGTTTTTTGGCTCTAGAAGCCGTAATATTAAGATTTCATTTGGGCCACCTAACAAAATTAATCTTCACCATCATAATTAACTCTGTGCAAAATTTCAGCTTTCTAGGTTAAAAACTGACGTGAGCATCGTATGGGGAAGGTTTTCAGAGCCTTAACGAATGCATACTTAGGTGATTTTTTTGCCTGGTTACTAACATTACCTCACCTAAGAAAAATGAGCAAAATTGGGACAAGAATTCACAGTATTCACAGTTATTCTCAAATGACTTTTATTTCCAAAAAAGTAAAGTAGGCAGAGAAAGTAAAATATTTCGTATACCGGATGAGACTTTCACCCAGCTCAATTTTATCATTATGTGGTGTTCCATTTAATCAAGTTAATTATTTCCATCTACTCAATTACTCCATTACATAATATCGAGTTTGTGCCACTTACTTCCTGGTCTATATAATTTATTGTGGTGTTGTATTTTGTGTCCAGATTTATTATGGTGTACACACATCTGACAACTGCTATCAGAAATGAAAGTAATTTTGATACTTCCCAAAAACACTTTTGTGTATTATTCTACATTATAAGCAATTAATAAGTTTTACTTTGAGAAAACAAAAATATGAACTATAGATATATCTGCCAAATTGTTTATAAGCTCATTTAAAAAAAATAGCTGGGTAAAGGTGTAAGCTCACACTAATTAGAAAGTTGAATAGTTTGCAAAAAAAACTAGACAAGGAAGCACAATATTCTCTTTTCTTTAAAAATATATTTGGAAGATCAATCTTACACATAGATAATAATTTAAAATGTAGAATATTCAAAAGCGAAAGCGAGCTTTTTTTATTTATAAAGGTTGACTTATTTTATGCAAGCAACCAGTTTGACAAAAAATATATTTTCTTAAAAACATTCTTTTTGAGATTTTGATATTTCTTTTATGGAAGACGGATTCGGATCAAAAGGTTGGATTTACGTTTCAAATTATGTTTGATTTCCGGTTTACGTAAACTGTGAAAGTATAAAGGTTTATAATAAAGAGGTTTTTCCTTTATTGTTGAAAGCATATATTATCCTTCTTGGAATACAACTACCAAAGAGTATGAATAAAAGGGATTTTATAAGGATTTAATTGAATAAGCTTCCGAGAATATATAGTTTTTGTTGAACAAGCATAAATAAAATCTGACCAAGGAGAATCTTTTATGTTCTTGTTTCTGCAAAATTTATAAGGATTCTGGATATCGAAAAACACTTGAAGAGGTTTTACTGAGATCAACTACAAATTATGAGTTAAAAACAAAATCACTTTTTAAACAGTAAATAATGAAAAGAGGGGAAAAAATGGATTGGATTTAAGTAAGCTTCAAATTATTGCTTTCATTAATCCAAAATTATTTTAGATAAGTATATGCTCGATGCATGAAGCCATAAATTACTCCACATTTGAACTAAATAGTACAAAAGCATTCCCCAATTACAATTAAAGGCGTCCTGTTCAAAAGCCTATAGAAATTAAAACCTTTGATACCGTTTAATCAGTCTATGCCAACTTCACAAGTGCTTAACTACTTTCAAAGATCTTTGATCATCACTTTCCAAGTACTCAATCATTCTGAATAATTTTATATGAGAGGGATATCATTACACGTTGACAGAAATATGATTAATCTTCAAAAGCTTGAGTTTCACCTTGAGCTTGGTTGATTTCCACAGTAAGTAGAGAGAACAACTTTTGATGGAAGGGATAAAGTAAAAGGGGAATTATTTTTGCGTCGAGTCTCAATCCGTCCTTTTCCACCTTGTTATGGCTTTCTCATTAAAAATACACTGTGGCAGGCAGGATTTCACTTCCAACTCCGGATTATGTTATACAAAAACATGGAAGAAAGTATGCAAAGTGTTTACTCCATTATTGTTTGGTTTCCTCTCATTTAATAGAAAGGAGCTGCTTAATTTTCTTGTGCTCATTTCCTTGTATCTGCCACATTCCAATTTGTCTGTTTGCTAAGCTTTCCAACTTTTGTAAAGGAAGGATCAGTTCTCAAAGTGAAAGTTGAATGAATACATTTATTGTTTGTCCTCGTTTTCTGCAATTAAATTCCGTCTTAATTTGTCTACGCAGTGTTGAAATGGGAGATTAAGTCTGGGACTGAGACAAAGAACTTTTGTGGCGTGGCGAGGTGTCAAGTCTTCCAGTGAAATTAAATGAGATTTCATTATCTATTTATTTACCCTTTCTTCTCTGTTTCTTTATTCAGTCTCAATTTACGTATACAATCACAATTAAGTAAATATATAGAGATTCGTCTATTCAAAACTATTCCATCTTAGATAAATACATCTACACAGAAGAGGTTCTAGAAGAACCTGAGAAATGGGGTTGGTTGGATGGGTTAGAAGAAAGCGAGCCACCCGCGACACAGCTACCTGAGGATCTCATGTCTTTCAACTGAATATGAGAAACGGAAGGATTGTTGGAAGGTTGGAAGGAGGTACTTGCCGCAGATCCACCATGTCGATTAAGATTTAGGGGCTCTTTTATCGTTTCCAACATGGCATCACACGGCAGTCTGGGCATCTTTGCAGAGCACCAAGGCAAAATCCCAGTTCGGCGAAAAGTTCTTTGGTCATGCCACACTTTGGCTATTATGAGAACGATTAATACGACTTCCCCAAAAATTAAAAGGTAGAGATATAATTCGGTGGAAAAGTCGTCAGAATCTGATGATTCGGGAGGACACACATCCGAAAAGTGGAGATCTTTTACTCGCTGTAATAACATGTAATGACATATCATTATCTTTTCATCTAAAAAAACTTTCTTTGACACATTCTCACTAATGTCTATGTTTATACCGTGAAATGCGTCCGCCCGTCCCCAGTCCCATCTCTGCAGAAAACGTTGGCAAAATCCTTAATTCGTTTGGAATTTTCTATAAAAAGTGGCTGCAAAAAATATTTTGGGGCTATAAGATAATCGTTAGTTTCCCATGTTAGACACAAACCTTGAGCTCTTTCACCGAATTGCAATCACAGTCAATATAATTTTCTCCCAAGAATGTGATTCCTTGTCCTTCCATCGACTTGAGGGATGTGAGAATAGAAGACGGAATCTAGAAAGTGAAATACGATATTCGGTATCTATTTTCTTTGCCAAAAACTTATGAAAGAAGATTTACCGTCTTAAATTTGTTATTAGCAATATTAAGGTAATTGTAATTAGAGATAAAAGGCGTTCCTGTCAAACTATCCAAATTAACTTGATTGAATTTTGCATCCAAAATCAAGATATTTGAGTACATGGGAAGTTTCAAGGGGCTCAAATCTTTGATGTGATTGTGGGAAATGTTGAGTAGCCAAGTTTGGTGTGGGACGGGAGGCATATGAGTCAGATTTCGACGTGAACAATCCAATTTTAAGGAGATGGATATCCGAGCTCCATTCCCGTTTTTATATTTGTTTCCATCCCCGTTCGTTGTAGGATGAGTGATTGGATGACCTTCTTTTTGCAGTGCGTACAGACTGCATCTTGAGCAGAGTGACATGTCCACAGAAGAACAGGCTTCTTCCATGTCCTGCAAAGTAATAGACAAGTAATCATGGGGAAAAGTAAATCGGATTTATTCAGGTCCAGAGATAAGCCTCTCTGATTACTTTTGGTCAATTTGGTCAAGGATAAAGGTAAAAGTGAGTGGTAACTTTCTCCAAATTTTTATGCAATAAGCAAGTAATGAGCTCAGCCCGAAAATCCCAATGTAAGCTTTATGGAGATAGAATTTTGATACACTGATTATATAAATATAGGACTGCTACTTTTCATTGTCTTATTATTACCCTTTAACAAAGTAACAGCAGCAAACAAAAGAAATAAATGGCTGCTGACACAGACGACCTTGTCACAAATGTGATGGTCAACAAAAGAATAATAATAATTGAAGGACAATGAAAACAATATCTGACCGGACAAACTTCAACAGTAATTATATAACAAAACTTTCTCCGCCAGCTTAGGGCTCAAAAAACTTTCTCCATTTAATCTCAGAGCGTGGGGGAGTCAGGAAAACAAAAATATCCTAGAAAAAGAAAAAAAAATCTTCATTCCAATGAAATAATAAAATAAAAAAGTTTGGAGAAAGTTTT
Organism: Proisotoma minuta; assembly: GCA_034698145.1. NCBI lineage: Eukaryota > Metazoa > Arthropoda > Collembola > Entomobryomorpha > Isotomidae > Proisotoma > Proisotoma minuta. Next base: position 5,385 of record JAQIXN010000253.1, read on the forward strand.
TCTAAAATCCAGTCTCGCCGCAGGCATCTCTTTGTGAGTCATACTTATTATATGATATGATTGCCTAAATATATTTTTCTTACCGTTCGAGCTTGGAGCATTTCCCCAATCGTATATTGAAAGACACGAACATTTCGAAAAGCTCCGCAAAAAGTTTGATTTGCATCTAGAAGAAGACTTTCGGGATTTTCCCTAATAGCCTCCGACCACTCCCACAATTTCTCCCACACAAATTCACAACGAAGCTCATTTCCTGAAAACAAAAATAATTACTATTTACATATAATATGAACTCGAAGCTATTGCTAATTTTACTTTCCAAATATTTGCGAGAATTAAGATAATGGAAAACACTACACTGTAATTTGCTGGTTTGCAATGAAAACTTTGCATAACAAAGCATATTTATCTTTAGGAGAGCGATGGATCGTTTAAAAGCAGTTTTTTTATCTTTGCCATTTCAATTAGTTTCTCTAAGCCTCATTAAAATATGGAGTTCTAGGAATGTTTAAATAATTGAACAATAAACAAGCATTCTTTTAATTGTTTTATCAACTGTGTGGGAATTGTTAAAAACACTAATGATCATGAACACAATCGTTAACAATTGAAATCGTTTTGTAAAAAATCAAAATCGAAATCAAACAAGGGTTAAAACACTAATTGGGAGTTGTGTAAAACCAATTTTCCAACAACATGCATGATTTCCTAAATTCCAAAGAACTTTTGCTAACTTTTATCAGAGGATCCTTTTTAGGTACATCGAAAGAAATACTCAAAGGAATCTAAATACTGAAGGCAGACGAGACAGAGAAAGAAAAGGGAAATTGAGATTGTGGAGATTATCTGTAACAAATTGCCCCTTTGGGAAAGTGTCGAATTTCCATTGTAAAAAATTACTTTTACTGAACAAGCAATAATTTGTGTTGACGGGCGACAATTGTGGCTACTTTCTTTAGTAGTGAGCCACTAAGGTAAAAGTGTAATCCAAAATGATTTGAAATGTATCTCCGTCTCAAATAGCTCGTGGCTCATTTCCACTGCACTGGGAGTATTTACATTGCCCAGAGAAAGTAGAAAATCCGGACAGGAAACTTACCAGAAATACGAAGAGATTGGAGTCCAGTGAGATAAAAGATGGACTTGGGCAACTCTGTAATCTTGTTGTGAGATAGATCAATTACTTGGAGCTGGGAATGTGTCCCGGAGTCATTTGTAGCTTTATTACTCTCCTTATCCCCGTCACTTAATTTCACATCAACAGGCCCCTCAGTGGTCTCGTGGACGAGGGAGGAAGTCACTGCCTCCAGAGCAGGCAAAACATTCTTAATCCCTTTACTGTCATCTGGATTTGTTTTGTTGTTTCCAAATAGCAAGTTTGTCACATTTCTCAAATTGTTGTGGGACAAATTGAGACTGGTCAAAGTTTCTGGGATTGAGCCACTGACTGATGAAAGGCCAGAATGTGTGACGGACAGATTTCTAAGGGATGGGAAACTGGCAAATTGGTCCAAATCGAGGTTCTCGATTGAAGAATTTGTGACCTCTATCACGGTCACTTTTGATACCTTTTAAAAACAAATAAACGTTTGAGCCAAATCAGAACTGAATCTGAATGCCAATAAGTTTAAACTGACCAAGTGTGAAGGAATCTGGATGAGGCTGATAGTGAAATTAGTCACTCCATTGCATTTTACGGTCACCCTTGACCGCTGATGACGCTCTAAAATGACTGGTTGGCATCCACCGCTAATGGATTTGTTGACCCTGTTGTCCATCAAATTATTGGAAAGGTCCCGCTCCACTCGCTTTCTAATCCGCTCCAATGGTCCATTTATCTTGAGCAGAAAGTTGGCCGCACTTTCTCCCTCCCAACCATTTGTTATTCTGTGTAAGCAACCACATAATAGCCGTCAACATGCGAATCACATCATCATATCTTTTCATGATAAATTACTCTTTGTGAAAGGACTGTTCAAAATATTTACTGCTAAACATACGAAACACAAATCACTAGAAAGGTACATATAAAAAAAAAAGTTGTCTCAACTTACCTCACATTAACCAAGAGCATTAGTCCCAAGAGTAATGATTGCAATAAAAACATATTGAGAAGTATTTTAACTTTTGCTTTCTTCTTCAAGTTATTTCAAGTTGTCGGAGTGAATAACTAATAATCGCCAAGTTCATGTTTGTTTGTCAATGTGAGATACATTTAGATTTCTTTGTAGTTTTAAACATTTTTGGGATTTGTTTTATAAATACTTTCACTTCAAGTCTAAAGATTCGGAAAACTTTCTGAAATTAGAGAATATTGATTATAATGACTTTTTCGTTCATTTGAGATTCTTCAGTAGAGATGATATTTCATTTTTTCATTCCATCTTACTTTTCATTTTTATCTGAAATGAAATTATATATACCTATATAAAGTTTGAGTATTTTATTACCAATCAAATTTTCATTGCAATGAAATTGAGCATTTGACAATTATTTTTTTTATTTTTTGTTGTTCAAATCTTTTTCAATAAGAGGTAAAAAGCAAGTAACTTTTTGATTTGAAATAAAAAGAAAGCTCACATAAAACGTTCAAATAAAAAGTTATGAAGAATAGAAAGAATCAACAATTTATAAATCAATAAATTGAAATAACCAACTGTGGGTTTCTTTCCAAAGGTAATAAAATGTTCAATGAAAGCGATCCTAAAATAATTTTGACTTGTAAGAAAGCAAGAACTAACTTAAACTAACTTCATCATGCAGAGAATGGGAAATGCGTTTAGACTTTTAGAGGAAATTTCAATTCTTGAGATGGCGGATACATTTCTTGCCAAAATCTAATAAAGTAACATGAATCTCGAAGGTAGACCAAGAATAATCAAATGAGTCCTAGATATTCAAATTTATTTTGATGCGACTAAAGTATATATATATGTATAGTTGGCAGGAAATGCGTAATGTAATAAAGTATAAAACTTGGTACACTGCCTGTTGCTTTCAATTTGCAAATAAAATCTTCATAAATCCAATTCGAAACACTTTGAGAATGAAATGAGATTTTTATAAATAAATCATGACATTTACAGCACATAAAAGCCAAAAGTACGTGTGGAGATTGATCTATTTAGTTTTCTTTAGTGAATCGGAAAAGAATTAATCAGATTTGCTGTACGAAAATGTCAACTTCATCTCACGACGATCCCACACATAAAGAATTGATCTAAATTTACTTATGTATGTTAATCCATATGCATAATAATATATAGTCTTTACTATCAAATATTCTTTAGATTCTTAATACAAACACACTATTTTAACACTGTATATACACCATTAAAATGTAACGGGCCTAGCTTTCTCTTAAAAAATTAGACACTATGCATTAGAAAAGCAGTTACGAGATTTTAATGGCCCAAATGAATTGTGGCACTATTTACTCAATACTGCTAAAAAATGTTAATAATATTTGCTCAAATGTCTATAAAAGAATAACACAAAGCCAGGGAAAGTTCCTTTAGAGAAAGCTCCATGAATTTTGATGGAAATAGAAAATCGTATAATCTTGTTTACAGAGTAGATTTTTCGAGTGTTGACAATTTTAATATAAACTCAATACATTTACAATAAGGTTTTGTTATTTACAAAAAGTTTCCAAAAATTTCAAGCACGAGAAATGCATACAAATGTAATACAAATGAACAGAATTGTAAATATGAAAGTAGATTATTTCGGTGTACTAATGAAAGCACGTTGGTGTTGGTGAAGATTTGACAATTAATGAAGTTCTACTTTTGACACGCATGAATATTTATAGCTGGGAGGGAAGGAAAACAATGTTTCCCTAAAAAGTACGCATTCCGTGAAAACCAATAACTGATGCGAAATGCCAACAGAAATTCAAATTTTGTCGATTTTCTGCATGAAAAGTGGTAATTAAACATCTGCTTACTCACTATGGCCCACATGTTTATAGCCTCCTTTTGTTTGTCAGATTTTGCATGAGACTTAAAGATACATAATAGTTGATTAGAAGTTGTTCGTGAATTTTCTCCCTATTTACAAAATGATGCTCGAATCAGCTCGACCATTAGTAAATTCCAAAAAAAATCCTCCCACGCCACGAAATTTACATTTGGCTTTTTATTTTGTCTTATAATTTATGAAAGGGATCAGAGATCTCTTTTACTTTAAGGAGCCTGTGGGTGACATTGACATATTCAACATAAGGATCTTCAAAAACGGTTAAAAACGAGAAAAAGAGTGACACCTTTGTTAGGGTTAAAGTTGGAACTCTGGTCTGTCATTAGACAAGGAAGAAAGTCTCTGAGCTACATAAATGGAATAATGATAAAACTTCCAATCTTAAGTAAGTGCTCGACCACCAATCAAAGTCATCAATTGTCGGCTGAAGTTAAAAAAAAACATTTCAGACGCAGAATCATATATTTATCATCATAATTGGAATTTTCAAGCAATTAACTACCGATCGCACAACGTTTCTTTTATACTCTGTAATGATATAGCTTGCAGTTTACAGATACACTTTCTAAATAGCTAATCGAAATATTTCATGCGAAGGAGATTTGATACTGTGATTCCCTTCCCCAATTAATTTCCTTCATTATCCTTTAGTAGAATGCTTTATGCTTTCATCAGATTTACTTCTCCTCGTGAAGACTGTAGCTCAATTTTATAATTTAATTAAAGATATTTTACTTTTAAAGCAGACAATTTTGGCAAAGTTATATCTGAATAACCGAGTACTTGAATGAAGTAACGTGAATTTGATTTGCAATACGTTTCTAGCCACTTGTATTGTCCTCATCTTTGCCATCTTGACTCGATTTTTAGGTTTTGTACGAAAATGTTTTTATCTCAAGTGCTTGCAACAAAACAAAAAGAACCCTTATTTCAAACTCATCTAATTTTTGTTTTCGTCAGCTTTCTTTGAAATGCAAGCTTATAAATTGCTGAATTTCAATAAATCTTCTATCAGAACGTCAAAGTAGTTTCAATCCTATATTATACACATGAATAATCAGAAGCTATTCAACACAAGTCAAACAAAAGATTGAAATGAAGGAAAAAGTTGCAGAGTCTTACGGCCTAATTAAAAAAGTCCCTCTTCCAGATAAAATTATAGAGTGCTGGTGGCTAATAATTAAATGGATCTCTAAGTTAATTAATGACTAATGCATATGTCCCAATAGCGTGATAGAGTGACGCTACGTACAGTATACTCTAGGCAAAAGAACGCCTACTCTTTAAAATGAAAATGATGCAATGTCTCTTTCACTGCAGTTGCAAGGGAAATGCTGAAATTAAACCTCAAAATTAACTTTCCACTATTCTAATAGTTCCCTGCTTCTTTGCTCCCAGGTAAAAGGAGAAAAACAAGATTTCGTAATGGTGAAAAGTAATTTGTCTACTTCGCTTGAACGAATATGAATTACTCACTACCACCCAACTTCTTTCTTTCCAGGAAAACTTTCACTCTGACCGACAAAGAAATTTTTCATGCGTTAAAGAATCTTCTTTGTCTAACCGATTAACACAAAATTGACTTTGTTCTGTACACAAAGACTTTATGAATTATTAAGTAACAGGCTCAAGGGAAAGTTTGTCTAATGAATTTTAATTTGCTAATATTGTCCTATTAAATACTTATAATCCTTTTACAAGGTCAATCGTTTAAGTTGCACGTCCAGAGCAAAATACTGTCACTCTAACTAGTCAAGAAGCCCAAGAATTTATTATTAGGAAAGAGAAAGCATTAAATTGTAATAGTTATACAAGCCCACTTGAGTGGATTTTATTATTAGTCTCCTTCCCTCAATTGAAATTCTCACCATCCAAAAACTCAATAACGTTTGGAGATAAAATGAAACCTTCTTCTTTTGGTTTGGATATTGTATTTCCCATTCCACTTGATCCATTATTGTCCCTTTCGATCTGTAGCTCGTCTTAAAAAATTACACTAGCTGACCAAACACATTCAATAAGAAAAGAAGACCCTTCACTTTTTGCTTCATTTTTGGCAAAGGAAATACAAAGGATTATACGTAGAAAAAGCCATATTCTTTCAAAGTGCACTTTTGACTCTTCAACATTTTCACGGGTTGAGGGACAGTGAAAGTTGGTGAAAGTGCCAACTTTCCTAATCTTCTTCACCCCTTGGCCCAGCCAGTCTTAAATTGTTGACCAAGAGAAGACACTTGGTTGTTTAAATGGCTTTATTGTACCCATCCATTTTATTGAATTTCTGAACAATGGAGAGAAAGGAGAAAAAGTTTAAGGATTACATATTTTGGCAGGATGTGTTTGGTGTGACACTTTAAACGCATACTGCATCCTGTTATGGCTAAAAGTAATTGAAAGAAAATATTTTAGCAGTTGAGGTTTTCACTAAAATTGAGAAATGTTCACTTGTCTCAATTTTCGAACAATGAAATCCAATTTTGCAAACGAGTAAAATATGTCCCACACACTGGATATGGACTACAAAAGATCTCAATTTCTACACAAAAAACATCAAGATCAACTTCAATGAGAGTGGCCTAGTCTCCTGTATTTGTGGAAAGTTGTCAAGTGTCATTATCCTATTAATCTACCTCCCCATTCAATGATCAGAACAACATAGTTCGGGGCCTGGTCTTCCTCTTTTATTGCACAATAGATCAGGGACAATATACTTAAGAAATTGGAAGGGAATATGCAATAAATGCATTGTAGTAATAGATTATTCTTAGGTGGGACAATAATAAAATTATTATCTAAATCATCTTCTTGCAATTTCACTAGAGTCCACAGATATTATGATTTGCAGACTTTACAATAGAGTTCGGAGAAGATTTATGAGATTATTTGTTTGTTTATTTATTCACTTGAATTCGGCATTAATAAAAGCTTAGGAGTCCTAACATCCAGTCTCCTTTTAAGTAAGCGTAAGTAGAACAGACAATGAAAGTGAGAGATAAATTTTGTTTGTGGCTTTTGCATTCATGCAATTTTGACAGTATGCTAATAATTTACACATCTCGTTTACCTTGCACTCTGAAATGCTTTTTTGGTAACACGTTATGAAAGAAGCTGATGGCTGACAAAAGTGACAAGTTTATCAATTTTGCATGTCTCTGTTACTTTCACTTTTTGTCGGTATTTGGACAGACAAAAAAGATTATTTTGGCATTTTGAAGAACCACAAAGGCCACAAACAACTTGAAATGCAAAACACAATTTATGTAAAATATAAAGGAGTGTTGGAAATTGGAACGACTAAGAAAAATTGTTGTAATTGCAAACTCTTGTCACAACACAAAGTAGTAAGTGGTGCTAAGAAAAGTTTACCTATAGTTTGGAAAATAAACTTTGGTATGGAATTTAATCATGAACAAGTTCGTAAATAAAAGAAAATTTTCTTCCGATAACAGAACAAGCAAACAACTGAAACAACCTAAGCGATTAAATTTTAATTGAGTTTGAAAACTGGAAGTTAATTGAATTTTGCAGGAAAATAAAGCCTGTAAAAACTTTAGTTAATTTGTTGTTCAAATTATTATTTTCTTTGTGATGTCTACTACGAAATAACGGGAAAGGTTGGAAAACCTACGTGTTTTGGAAACAAATGTCATTTTTGAAATTCAGAGCAAATAACTTGAAATAAATATTAATGATGTGCCATTTGCTTGGTTTTATTTTAGTCTTGACATCAAATGAAATTACAATAATCAGCACTTGTTTGAAAATGTGACAAGATCTTCAAACGCATTCATACTTCTCTGGATTTCAGAAAACGTGATGTTTACTCCAAAGTAAATACATTTAACGTGTGTCATGTGGTAATCTCAAATCTAAATTCATAATAACTTTACCTATTTCATCATTCTCGACCGTATAATTAATTATTCGTTCAAAGAGAAGTCTATTTTGGAAAGGTATTTTCACATTATAATGCAAATCATGTGCAATGTAACTAGAAAGATAAAATGTCTCAATTTTCAATGTTGAAAAGCATTGATATTACAACTTTCTCTCGTTGTGTAGGTTTTGAGCTCACAATACTTTTGGCTTAAGATGCACAATAATTTGATGTCGTTGTCGAATACTAAAATAGCAACTGTCAGGTAAAACTGAATCATGCTGTTTCAAGCAAAGCAACATTGTCATCTTTCATCATGCTGCGTAAAAAGGAAAATATTGTTTGGCTAAATGATTATTAAATTCTATTCCTCTGCAAAAGTGGTAATTGGATTGGTGTGATGTAAACAAAGCCTTGATATTTAACGGATCTTACCTTTTATCGTTATCGTTATCGTTTGATTTGCGGGAAATGTGAGAAATAGACAGCTTCGAGCTTTCTCTAACTTTCACTTTGATAATGTTTTATACCTTATATGAATATAATGCAATTGAATCGTTTCCTGTTTTTGGACAAAGATGAGACATGATGAGATCTGGACGCGAGAGAAAGTAAAGCTTCGTTCTACCCGGAAACGAGTTGAAAACTGAGACGGAGTTGAGACAACTCCGGGTTTTTACAATGTACAAAGATCAGACTTTTACTACCCAAACTTTCTGTGTGGACAATAATTTGGCTTCTCAGTGTTTCTCAATGTGACAAAGTATTTTGACCAACGTGTGCTGTCTTGATTCTATTAATTTCAAATGCTTTGTTACTTGCTTCAACTCTTTTTATGCCTCTGTAGTAAATTTTTCGTTTGCTATACTGAACGTCCACAGCGGCCACCACAATTTACGATAAAATCAAGTGTTAAATTGTGTAAAGTGTAGTTTATGGTGGTTACTTTTGGGATAAACTTTTAGAGAAATGTGGGTTTTAGCAAAAAGCGTGAAAACAACTTTTTACAGGAGAAGAACAGTTGTTGGTTCTGATCCAAAGTTGACGACGACAGTTGGTTGTTGATAAAGGGACACGTTTTCGGATCTCCAAATCATTTATTCAATAATCCTTTTGTCTTAATAGCTCTTATACACAAATAATTTCCAACTTATGCAAAATTTCAACTAGAGTGAAAGTAAGTAGGTTACACGTGCGTCATTTCATTGTCTGTCTGTCTACTATTAGATGACATCCACGCACAAAAGACGAAAGCTAGCAACCAAATAAGTGAGGAAGGGAGTAGGTGTTTAAATATTCTTCTGTGGTTGCGTGATATTAATATGTCTTCAGGGGATTTGTATCCTACTTTAATTAATAATAAAAAATATTCCCATACATATAAAATACGCCCACTCAATGTGTGGTTTACTACTTTCACCATGTGATATTACAGCTTCATTTTAAATCTCATTAACAATATGGGTTAACAAAGTTGCGACAACATTGGCAAAATATTACGGATAACGGCCTTGAATATTTTTCACTAATACGCACAAACTTTATCATTGGACGGTGAAGTTGTTCAATGGTTTCGTAATTAAAGGGTGCGTTAATTTCACTTCTATGAAATAGACATACGTTTGGCGGATACCGCAATAATTGCCCATAATTTGTATGTGTGTGAATGTGAGCGACATATATAATTTTTAAGGTTATAGAGGTGGAATATAAATCACGCAAAAAATTAATGAGAAATCACAAAAAGATGAAAGGGTCTGATCTTGTCATCATCCCTAATTCCGACTGCTTTTGACGGATAATGTGGGTTGAAAGGTAAAAACCATAAATGCTTTAATCATTAATATCTACCAGAAAAAAGGTTTAATCCGTCTTTCAAAGTCACTTTCAAGAAATTGAGAAAGCAAAGGAGCATCTAAAAACTCGTTACTCAAATAAAATCGTCACGAGTGAGATGAGAATTACGGAGTGGAGAATTTTCGACTAGGGATGACGAGTTTTTGACAATTATATTCTCTTGTCTGGGGAGTGACACTATAGAGGACTATAAGTAGAGTGATGGAGAAAACACAAAAACTATTTTGAGTTGTTTGCCCGTAGAAAAAGAACATGCAAATTGTAATTTGGCACCTACGAATAAGTAAACAAGAAATAGTTTTATTTGGATAACAACTTTTGCCAGAAATATCTATGATGCGTAGGATTTATGTTTACTCAACTGCTTTTACTTTCGCTTCTAAAAAGTGATACAGAGAAATATATTTGAGGATTCGATTCCGGATGTGCTTTTCAGGATGTTTCAAATGCGATAAAACCAATGTCAACTTTACAGTTCACTGGTTGCATCTATTGCTAACATATAAAAAATATTATTTTGGGTCGAAAAAGTCGGGCGGTGTGATATTTATCAACTTATATTAACTGTCCACTATTTCATAAATAAAATTTTATTTCTCCTGTACACGTTTGTCAAATGCATTTATTATAGCATCAAAGTTTTACTGGATTTGGGCGATTTTTTATCCCAACAGTTTTTTATGCGTCTGCCCTTGATCTTTAATGAATTGCATTAAAAAAATAAACTATAAGAATTTTATATAAAAATGTATAATTTGTGTTGTCAAATATCATCCATCCATGTCTTATTTATTGTTCCATAGCATTTGAGTCTGAATCCAAATAATCGTCCAGTTCGTCAATGTTTCTTTTGTATCTAGTTCCTAGTTTTGATTCCAAAGGTGTGGTGTGAGCAGCTTGATAAACTGCTTCATACTCCTAAATTCACATTAATTCATTGCTAAATTGCTAATAACTCTACAATCATTAGGCTTATAATTTTTTCAAAAAATTACCCTCAAATGCTTGATAAATGGTTCGCTTGGACTTGTGCAAAATCTCTTGCATCGCACAAACTCCATAGCCTTCATGAGTCCGACGCCAAAAGTTGACATTACATAACCAATGACAAGTGAAGCGCTTCGATTCATCCCTGCATTTCCATGAACCAAAATCCTCCTTCCTGCAGCCAAGCATCTAGACAAAGCAACTTAATTGGGTTCAAACCCGAATGGTATATATATTTACAAACGAAGTTATATGCATTAATTAAATTCTTACTCATCAATGACTTCTTTGACATGTTTTAAATGAGGAATTAAACTTGTGAGTCCGTCGTCTCCCATTTCAACAATGAAATAGTTGATTCCTTCATGAACTGGCCGCAAAACTGATTGTTCAGAAAAGTGACGCACTATTATTATGTCCGTGATTCCAGATTGTTGAAGCGATTCCAACTTTGCCTTTGAAGCTGAAGCATAAGGACCTAGATATAAACCTGGTAGAATTTCCTGCATTTCTCTCCTCATGTTGTATATCCACTCTTCCTCATTGTCCAACGCTGGCAATTGCATATAGGGTTGGGATGGAGGGGGGACTTCCAACTCTCCATGTCTTCCTCCCTTCCAAATCCCTTGATTTTGGTTTGCATTGTCATTCAGTTCGAGGTCAAAATGCACTCTAATTGATTGCAAAATATCATTCTCAAGATTTCTCATGGCGAATCTCATGATCCATTTACCTTTTGTGATGGTTAGACATTTTAACAGAGTTGTTTATTTCTGATTTGTTTCAAGAATAAAGCTGAATTGAAGAAAGGATCAAATGAAAATTAATTTGTGAATAAGAATAATCACTTAACAACTTTCTAAAATCTTGAGTCTAAACATGTAAATGATGCGACATATTTGACAATTATGACTGATAGAGTAGAGAAAGAAACTTTGGATCATACTTAGTTTTTTTTTATTTTATCGTAGCATATAATATTTTCACGCGAACAAATTACATTTTGCCTATACATTTTGTACATTACTAAATTGCTATGAAATATTACTATGAAATATTTTACACTTTTGTAAATACCGACAATACAAATCCAAAGAAAAAATGAGGCGATATGATATATACATGTATATAAAATAAAAATGCAGGATAATACTACTTTATGAAAATTGGTAAAATTGCAATACTTGTAAAAAATGTAGTGGCACCGAGCGAAAGCGAAAGTTACATATTTAATACTTTATACTTACTTTAGCTATAAAAACACGTAACACAGATTCAACGAGAGCTGCAATAATGTAAACTACTCAATAATTGCTGAAAAAGTTACAAACTATATTTGGCAAATAGTTCCTAATATACGTATATTACAATACAGTAAATTAGTTCTAAAATAGGATAAGTTAACATTCTCTCATAACATTTAATTACTCGATGCAAGCATTACCGGCCGTTCTGTGAGCAAATTCATCATAATTACACATCCCTCCTACTGGGTCAAATGTCAAATATTGAGGACATTCATAAACCCAGGCCCTTAAACTTCCGTCATTAGTACTAATACAATGGACAAATTTTTTACAGGAAGTGGGATGTGGGAAAATTCCCAACGTATCTAAACATTCCACACCCCCATCCACTTTTAAACGAATCTTTTCGGACAAAGGGACAACGGCTCTCTCACTCCATTTATGGGAACTTAGGCTGTTGGGGCTTTTATTTTCAATGCTTTTGCTTTTGACCACCGTTACAACTTTATCTTTTGAGGAGGGCTTGTTAGAAGATGATTTAGGTTGTGTTTGAGTTTCCAAGTTTCTCTTTGCAAACCCTCGATCTTGTCCTCCAAGGGCAAGGTTTTGCTGATGTTTATGAAGTTGAGCTGTAGAAGTTGACGGTGTAAAAGTTTCTGTGCGAAGTCCAAGAGCTGAACGAGTTTTTTGGAAGAGCAATTCTTTAGAAGGGGCCACTGTGGGGACTAAGGGCTCATCATCATCGTCATCGTAGTAGTAATAGTAATAGACCTATAAAATGATTGTCATTGTTTAAATAAAATTATAGTTTTAACAAAAAAATAGTAGACCTCGTCGTCTTCTCCAATCTTTGACGTTGTAGTCTTAGGGGCAAGGGTTGTTGGACGACGAGTCGTCGTGGTTGTCGTCGTAGTGGTAGTTGCTGCAGATTTAGTGGTCTTGGATTTTAATCTACGTCGAAAGACAATGGGCTCAGATGTTTTCGAAGTCAAAATTGCTTTTACGGCCAAAGGTGTTTTTTCCGTCGTAGTTGTTGTGGATCTGTAACGGGACCGGGATCTGGATATGGCGTTAATGTCAGCCCGATTATTTTCCACAACAGATTTTTGAGGAGTTGACGAAGATGGAATGCTCCTTAGCCTTGACTTTGTATTTGTTGGCCGTTGTGTTTGAACTTGGTTTGTTGCTGTCGTTGTTTCCTCATAAGCTCTTCTTGATATCTCAGGACTGGTTAACAATTTTATTTCTGCGATACTGTATAAGGATGGAGAGCAATGAAAAGAGAAGAATAAAGAAAATTGTTTCATGGTGAAAGTTGTTCATTTTCATGCAGCAAGACAGCCTATAACTTTTCTGGGTTTAAATTTTAAATGACAAATCAAGAAAATGGGTTTCCCAAATAAAACTAATGGAAATTGTTCAATAAGTTAAGCAATTTGTTGAAGGATCTTTATAATAGGAGAGACCAACTTTCTCCTTGAGACTCACATTGAATTGACTTTGAGAGTTTGAAATAAATTTGAACTTTAACTGGGATTAAAGTGAGATGGAGTAATTTAGTTGATCTATTCCTGTTTCTCTATTTCTCCCAACAAAAGTTCTCAATTCTCATGCTGAGATTTTATCAAGATCGCAGAGGTACGAAATAAGAGCAACCACAGTTTCTTTTCATATGGAAGAAATCTTTGAGCATAAGGAAATTTTTAAGTTGAAAATGACAAAAGTTTTTCTCGAGATAAGTAAAAGTTTGAAATCGGGATCAATTAATTGAGACCCATGGACGTCCTATGTCTACAATATAGCTATATAACAAAATTATTATGCCATCATGCCTTATTTCTAATCCATCAGTCGCATCTGTTTTCAATGTGGATTGATTGTTCATAAGAGAAAGCAATAACAAAGAGAAGCAACAGCCAGTAAATAAATAGTTCATGACAATGACAGTTGATTGACAGATTAAGGATTAAAAGGAAATTGCATTTTTCTTAAAATTTATGCAACATTCCCAACCTGATTTAAAGCCCAGACAGAATATTTTACCTAAATAAAAGGAAATAGAACAAAAACCAGACAAAAAAGGTCGCAAGCTTGTTTATATGCGGTCAACGCAAAAAGCAAATGCAATCCGGAGAAAGTCACAATAGAAGACGAATTGCATTTTTATTTTTCATAGAAAAGAAAGTTAATTTAATACAGAATTAAATATATCACAAACAGTAAAACAAGATGTATTAGTGAGTGTGTTTTATGGTTTCGATATTTTACACTCGTTTACAAGCATAAATAAATACGTATTTTTTTTTAGAAAGCATAAGCCAAATGAATCTGGTCAAGCATTTTTCAATTTCGTGATGTCAACTGTCCATTCCTTTACATTCGCATTTAATTAATTGTGCATAAGATTTATAAAAAGAATTTAATTAAGTGCATGGGTATTCCGTGCTAAACTCACTTCCTCATATCTTTGCCGACAAGTCTTTGTGACATGAGCTTGTGATTTGGGTCTGTCTGTTCCTTCTCTATGTTCACTCACGTCTTTTTGAGGCAGTAGAAGGCATAAGTAAGCACAGATTTATTAAGTGACTGTCCTTCTTTGTCATTGTCAAGTGAAGCAAATCTTTGCTTCGTCCAGTCTTCTGAGGGAAAGTCCAACTTGTAAAGCGTTTATGTCTGCTAGGAAAGTCCTTTGGGAAATTAGTGACCAACAAGGAATAATTCTTTCATCTATCTATTTGTCCAACCACATTACAACTTATTTTGTTTTCCTACTACTTACGAGTATGATACAAATATTTAAGACCAACAACCAACGCTTGCTCTTTTTTATTTATTACAAGAAATAAGAGAAAGTAAAATTCCAAGGTTAGGAAAAACTAGTTTTCTCAAGCTGACAAATAAAGTAATCTCATTCGCTCAACCACAAAAAAAATTGTTTACGTTTGTTTATTGTCAACTATTCATATAGTAAAAAGAAAACTTGTAATAAAAATGCTGTATAGTCTGCATGCACTGCGTACAAATTTTATATGTATCTAACACAATTCCGATTTAAATTACTGTAGATATATTAGATATTTCTTTGTAAATTGGTAAAGTCAGGGAATGTCAGACCTGCACTTATTTATGATGTATTTTAGCAGAGGTCAGAGAAAGTTGGGGATCGCTGTTACTAAAACTGACGTCAAAATTACAATTGGTTTCGGCCCCAGCCACCTAAGTACCAAAATTACGGATAGAGTCACATTAAAAGCTCAAATTAGTGCCCGATTAAATACCAATATAACAACAAACTACAACAATTTACAAATTATTATTAACAAATATTAAAGAGCAACTACTCAAAGATTTGCATTACATTACATAATTTAACGATAACAAGCCAAGTTTCTCTTTGCATTTTTACACAACAAATTTCGTGGAATGACGAGCTAACTAAATTTTCCAAGAGAAAATTCAAAGTTATGTAACTGTGCATTATAATGACTGATTATGGGTGTGATAATAATGCAATATTCTTAAATATGTAAGTAGTGTAATCATTGTTCACCTTTCTTCGCTTGCTGACTGGAGGCTGGCTGGATCGGCAGTCGTAGTAGTAGAACTTTTCACTCTAGTGTTATAAAGATTTCTTCTATTTCCTATAGCAAAATTCCTTGCCTTCCGACTTGCCGCATCGTCACTTCCACTCTCGGTGGTCACAGAAGGACGAGACGTTGTGCTGGACGTAGTAGTCCCTCTCGTTCTAGATGCAAATCCATTAGTTTTTCTGGTTGGAATGCGGACCCTAGGCTTTGCTGTCAAAGGGGTCTCTGTTGTTGTGCCCTTCGTAGTTGTCGTCGTGGTCGTACTTGGCTCATCTGCCACTTCCTCGTCACTCACGTACTCTTCTGAGCCATCGTCATCCTGAAATTATTTCCACATTTTCCAAATATATTTCTCAATTACATAACATGGAGAAAGTTATGACGTTATCCAAGCCACAATTCCCCACTTTCGGGGAAAGTTGGGATCTAGTAGCTTATGAGCTTTGTAGGAACGATCAACAATACAAATTTATGAGACCCTTGTGGCTTGGGTTTAACTTATCCAGACTAGAGTAGGGAGTGTCTGGTGGCTTTCTAAATCATTTTTAAGCTGGCTCGTTAACCCCACTTCGGAAGAATGGAGTGGAATGTTTTTGTTTTACTTTACTATAATGCTATGCATGCGATTCAAAAACCAAAGTTGGAAGAACTCTTTACGACAGTCAAATGTAGCATGAAATGCCTGTGAGTGCCACTGTAATTGAAACATTAAGAGTAAGAATTAAGCACAAAGCCAGTTACATAACATATAACCTTGCCAAAATGCAGCCAAATAGAGAATGAACTTGAGAGAGAGCAAATTCAAAAGTTGCTCCATTAAGTTCAAACTCTGGAGAAAGCAGGGAAAAAGTTCCCAAGATAAAACCAAACCACAAAATAAAAAAATGAGTCCATTGGTAGTCTTAAAGTAGCCCTAATGCCCTCTAATTTAATAAGACAAAGGGAAATAAAACATTTGCTGTAGACTGCTTAATAAACCAGAGAGCAAGTGTTACCCAAAAGAGTTGTTAAATCAGAGTTCTTAATTGCCCAGCATTTGTTAAATGTAGTCGTTATTCCAATAAGAAACCAGAGCTGAGAAAGGGGGAAATGGCCTTGGCACTCCAATTTCAACTTTCTCCGAATTAGCAAAAGATTTATTTTTAGACAAATATCTGTGGATGAGCCAAATTGACAGTAACTATACTGTCTCACTTTCAATCTCGATTACAATTTTAATAAAATTGTATTGCCCAAAATATAATTTTTTATCTGGGTGCTGAATTAACTCTCTGAGAATTTAAAACTTTCCCAACCAAAAATGACAAAGATGGGGAAGACATTTGAGAAGAGAATTTTGCCCCACAGAACAACATTTACTGTCTGTCAGCAGTTGTTTATCTTTTAGCGAGATATATTGTAATTTACGAGCTGGCTAGTCATCCTCATCCCCTCGGAATGAGAAAACAAGAGCAGAATGAGAAAGTGGGGAAAACACGGAAAAGAAAAAAAAGTCTGCTTTTATGTCTCAACTTTCTCCGCGTTAGATTAAGGCCACACTAATCTTAAGTGTTAACTACTTTGAATTCATACCTCTTCCACCGTTTCTTCCACCTTTTTCACTTCAGTTTTAGGTTTCTCAGTCTTTGGGTCAGTACTTGAGGTTGTGGTGCTCTTTCGAGAGAGTTGGACATATCTGGAAATCAACATTTTTATTATATACATTCCAAGTTTAATATAAAGAGAGGATTTTTGATAATCCTGAGATTTTAGCTGTTAAATAAGTTGGTTAGACGATGTTAGTTTAGCAGTAGTAAAAGCAAAATTGGAAGAATCGCATTCATTTATGTCAGATATCCATGCTTAGAATTTAGAAAGAGCTGCTGAAAGAAGAGGAAAAAGGAATGTGATTATTGGGTTTGTTAGTACAAAGAACTCCAAATCTGGTTGGTTTTAAGAATGAGGATACCAACCTAAATCTGTTACTGCTACCGCTAGTTAGCCGAGATGCAGAGGAAGTTGAAGACTCTCTTGGGGCCGGGGTAACAACAAGGCTACTACCCGAAACTTTAGCATAAGGACGACTAATTCTTACGTACCCGTCTTTGTCATTGATGTCAGTCCCTTCCCCATCGTCGTCCTTGTCCAGCTTGTCCGTCTTTGTGTCATTAGAGGCCTTAACTATCTCGTCCAGTATTTTTTCATCGTCACGGCTAAATCGAACAACGACAGAGGTTTCAGTTGACGAAGGTGCTTTTTTTGTTGTGCTTGTGCTTTGCTCAGTTGTAGTGCTACTACTCTTTTGGTCAGTCTCAAAGTTGTTCTGTTTACTGTTTCGAGAAAGTGTCACATACTTTGGTCGAGTGTTTGAAGAAAATCTCTTTTTTGTAGGTACAGGCAACTCGTCGTCCTCTTCCTCTGTCTCGGAGGATGAGTCTGGGGCTTTTGTCGTCGTCGAAGTTGTGGTACTTGTGGTGCTTGGCCGATTCCTTTGAATTGAAGTGTACTTTAAAGATCCAGCTGCCACTGGGTTTGAACTGGCACCGAATCTAGGTCTGTTTAACGGGCGAAAATTATAAATTTTTCATGTAGATATTTTTGGTGAAAGTAGATAAATATGCATTTTGCAAACCTTGTATTTGTAGTTCCAGACGTTGTAGGCGTAAATCGATTTCTCGTAAACAATGCGGAAGTTGTTGAGGTTTTTGGCTTTTCTTCCTCCTAAAAAACAATTATTATCTATTATTGCATGTCTTATTTCAACATTTACTATCTAAAAATTAAAATAGCTAACCTCTTCATCCTCATACTCTTCTATAGCTGCAGCTGCAGCTATTCCTGGATTCTCGTCTAAATATTTTTCCAATTCCTCAACGCCTCCAAGTTTGCGAATAAGTTTGAGCAAGTCCTTGATGTCATTGATTTCCTTTACTGATCGACCATTGTTATCATCAGATTTACCAGTGTTTGAATTCGAAACTTTTTTTGGCTTCTAAACATATTATTATAAAAGTCAGAGATGCACAAGTACTATTTTTATTAGCCCGTCTCATTTTACCTCAACTGGTTTCTCTTCTTCCTCTTCATCTTCGTATTCTTCATCATCGTAATCTTCTTCTTCCTCTGGGGCTTCTGAGGTGGTTGTTGTAGTCGTACGACGAGTTGTCGTCGTGGGCTTTGTCGTCGTTGTCGTTGTTGTTGCTGCCGTAGTGGTAGTTGTGGTCACATCTCCAGCTTTTTTGTCCTTGCATGCTACATTTCTGGCATAGTCGCAAGAGTCTGAGTTTTTGTTAAAGAAAAGGCCGGCAGGACAAGTAAAATGATGGGCGACCAAACCCAATCCTGGTGCTTCAAGACACCAAAAATATTTCTTGCATTCTCTTGGATGCGGAAAGAACCCGTCTTCTTTGCATTCGAAATCCACACCAGGATCTACTCAAAATACAACAAAAGTACATTTAGCATCATTTACTTTTGGAAATTTAAATGAGATTTGCATCCTACCTGGAGTTGTGGGAGGTGCGGGTGTGCTCAGAGGGTTGGAAGTTGTGGGTGGTTCTGTGGTCGTGGTTGTAGTGGCTTCGGTGGTTGTCGTCTTGTTCTTTTTATTCTTGTTTCGGCGATTTTTGTTTCTTCTAGACTTTGATGGAGCACCTAAAAAATATTCATGGCATTTCATTGACAAAATTCTTATTAATCCACCAGCATTCGTTTGTATGTACCCGTGGTCGTTTTAGGTGGGGCTGGGGTTGTAACTTTCCGATTGCTTAATGAGGTTGAAAATCTATTGTTCTTGTTAAGAGATGGTCGATTGAGTTTACTGCTCTGACGATTAGAGCTCAAAGCAGGAGCATCTCCAGTCAGATAAGCCAATTTTGCAGCCTCAATTAGTGGAAACGGCTTGCCGTGGCATGTGCCTCGGTAATCGTCATTGTCGATTGACCAAAACATAATTCCGCCAAGCCCTTGGTCTTTTACCCATTTTGACTGCAAACAGAAAGAACGATTTTGTAATTTTAATTATACAAATACATACATAAGAAGCATTTTGTGGAATTTCGCTAGAATTTCCCCCTAAACCTGGCCATTAATCATTAAAGTGTCTCTGGCTGTTTTCATCTTTCTTCCCAGAGAACTTGAAGACAAATGGATTTTTGTCATTGTCATTACCATCATCTAACCCCGTAATCCCATAATAAAGGAGCTTCTCTCATCGACTTTTCTCCAGAACTAATTTACTAACAACTTTCCAACTCCCAAATACAGATATTTCAAACCCATTAAACTACACTACGTAATCAGCTCATAACATTTCCTAAACATGGTAGACCACTCAACCAACTTTTATTTTATCAGCTAAAATGTGTAATGGAATGGAGCAAACTTTTGTGAAACCAGGAGCATTTTCATTTCATTCACTATGCATTAAAGAAGCCAAAACTGTACATTTCCAGAATGGGCTATTTTCTCACTTTCAACTGGCTTAAGAAAAGAGCTTGAGACAAATCCGAAAATAAGGAAGGGAAACCATAGTGGACAAATCTGTGCAGAAATAATTGTCATCTCGTGTCACAAGTGGTGGCTGGTGGAGTTGAAATATGGGGGAAATTGCAGAGAACTTTATACAAAGTCATAATCCATAACCTCTCAAACCCTTGCTCTTAAAATACAAAGTTCAATCTCGGAAAATGTGTTTCAAAGTTTACTATACAAAGGGACAGAAAAAATGCAATAAATCTCACTCCAATCTCAATTTGGTTCAGTAGGCATTACATATATAGATTTTGTGAGCAGCTACTGCTGCTGTTCTGGATTTGCTTCATGTTTCACTTTCTCTTTGTGCCATCACTTTCTTTTATTTTTTCAAACAATTTTAACACTTGGGTTCAAATTAGACTACAAACAGAGAGGAAGTTTGGTTGAAATTAGTTTGATAATGGTTTCATGAGATAATCACACTCTTTTGTTAAAAATGAAAACTTGTGTAAATGAGATGGTTTCACGGCATTCAAACTTGAATTATCTTTGTGGGATGAGCATTCTGATTGGAATTAAAGTAAGTGGAGTGGCAATAGCTCACGACAATATAAAATGCGTGAATGGATAATTTGTTTCTGGTCTGTTCCGTTTAATTTTGAAATGTATAGATACCTTAATAGCCATCATCCTTGTGTCGTCGTATCCCACCCATTGGTCATTTTTCACAGCGTGAGGTCCTTGTGTTTCACTGTCCGCATTTTCTACACGCCACTCCCCAGATTTTACCCCTTCGCATATCTAAAATATACAAATGAAAAAATCATTTATAATTCTTTAACTTTCACCAAATGACTAAACTGATTGACATAGGAAATCAAATGGAATCATAACAAACTTAAAATATGTACGTACGTACCATCATCTATAATTTCTCAATAAATGAACTAATCAACACCTGTCAATTTTCTAACGTTTTAATCCTTACAAACAAATCCAACATTTATATAACACTCATCAATCATATTCTTCCACTTTTAAAATGCTACTCCATTTACATTATACAACAATGAGACATTTCTAAAAATCTCGGTTCATCCTCAGCCATTGTTAAGTGTTGCACACTACGGATAAGGATTAAGGAAGAGGAATGAGAAATGAGATGCAGACAAAGATGCAGCTTTGCTCCTTATACGCAATCTGATGGACCATTAGAAACAATGATCTATTAACTTGATTTACTATTTATACTACTACAACTTGCAACTCTAAAACTTATTTTGCTGAATGGCTTAATGAAGAAATATCTTTTTTGGCTGAGTTAACTGGGTAATATTTCATTCTGAAAAGAAAAGGACTTTCTTCAGAGCAACAACTTATTAGCAAGTTTAAATGGGAAAATCTAATCCCTTTCAACTCAAAATGGGTGGCTTGCATAAGGTAACATGAAAATGCTAGGCACTTAATCTAAAAAAAACTGTATCACATAAATAGCTAAGAATAAATCAAAGTTTCGCCATCCAACATAAATGTTACCTCATAGTAGGCCAAGTATCCGGGTTCTTTTGTAAACTTTCCCTTGATTCCTGGACCGGATGAAGGGGCATCAATGTCATAACTGTCCACGTTGAAGAGAGTGTAGGACCGTCCATAAGTAGGAAGTCCAACAACCAATTTGTCAGGATCAGCACCTTCTTTCAAATAATAGTTGATGGAATATTCCTATAAACAACAAAGAAAAGAGAAATAATCATTGGAATTCTGTTTAAATATTATTATTTGTCTTACAATATTCAATTGGCCTTTCCAGTCGTATTCTGAAATTCCGTCTCGAGCCTTAAGTGGAGCATGATGATTGGCATTAGGTTCGGTGGATGCATGATAATCATACGTCAACAAGTTGAAAAAATCAATGTTCCTGGAATATTTTAATGACTTTCAATTATTATTGTCTTTCATATAATAGTTTGGTAGTAATAACCATTCACTTTCATTCGTTTCAAGAAACTTGTAACTATAAATTATTGTTCATTGTTCATCTACACAGGTCTCAATTTAATTGTGATTTGGAATCAATGTGAAGTTCATTTCTGAGTAAAGTATGAATGGTTGGCTGGTCATTTAGTTGACGACAGTTTTGTGGTTTCAATTGAAAGTGATGAGAGAATTGTGGCTGACTTTGAACATTGAAATTGGTTTCGAATTCTAAATTGCAAAACCCAATGAACAATGGACACATGATAACAAGAACAATTTGTTACAGACCCAAAAACCAGGCAATCAGCGATCATGCTCAAGATAGGCTTCATTACTGCACTTCATTGTTGTTGTCAAAAGTGTTTGTCTGTTATGAATTAGTATACTTACTCCCCAGTGTCTAACAATCAACAATAGAAAATGATCATTTATCGAGATTTCTACGACGTGGGGTGATTGAGATATTTTATACAATTTCCACATTTATTTGTATCTAAACTTCCGCTGCCTATTACTATATACTTCCTTCCTTCCTAAAACCATTTTTACATTTACAATTTTTATTGTTATACATAAATTATATGCATTTTACAAAGTTCTCATCGTAAGTTCCAAATATATATTTTCCAATTATTATATCGTTGGCTATATAGGTATCAAACAATTTCGGTAATGTTTTGTTCAGTTCAGCCAGTTCAAGGATTTTAATTATGAATAATATTTATACCCTTTAATATGAGATTAGGATCAGAATTTTAAACAGATAACATCTCTCTCTTTCGACCTCATGAAAATATTACGACACTTTAGTCAAGAAACGAAATCCACACCAACAATCCTTATCCATCTGCTCAGTTTAAACTTAAACAATTGAGGGACATGAAATAAATAACGCCGCATGCATGCAAAAGCTGTCACTCCATTTACTGCGCGTAATGATAATCGATAATCGTGCGTAAACGGCTTCTATGTAAAAAATCAAATGAAAACAAAAGTGAAGCTTTGGAATCCAAAGGGCGTAGGATTACGATTAACTGCAGCAGCAGCTCTTTATAATTTATTAGCACTGATTGTAATCTAAATTGTGGGAAAAATGTGCAAATGCTTAAGGTAACTCTGTCACCATTCTATTGTATTTCTTTTGGCTTTTATCAACTCTCTTTCAATCAAAAAATAGCCATAAGAATAATTAGCAGCTCTAAACTGAAGACATGTAAAACACATTTTGTTACAATAAAAGAAATTATGCGTAAAAGAATTTAAAAATTCTTGTCTGCGATTTTAAATTAAAGCAATAAAATTTGTAAAACATGCAAACGAAACATTGCCAAATGATTTATGATAGACAGCATCCTGGCCTGCAAACGATACAATACAACATTCAATATATTTAAATGATATGCAAACTTTACAAAATTTTAAACGTATTTGATCATTTCTAACAAGATAGTAAAAATGCGTCAACTCCATCCATAATAACCCATATACAAGATTTGTGTGTATTTGGTTTATTCTGCACATGGCATGTCGTGAGTTCCGAATTTCGTTAAAAATGTGTAAATTGGGGATATCAGAATGACGCTGCAATATAAATACTTTTGTTTGATCACCAGTGAAATATTATGCAAGAGACTTGTGTGCATGTGATACGAATGCAAAGCAAAAACGTCTGCTTCATTAAACAATCCTAAATCTTAACGCATGTACATATCACTTGCAAAAGAATAATAATAAATCTTAACAAGAGGTGACATGAGATGGCAACTAATTCAATTAATTTGAAATCAATTTAGAGTCCATTGTTAGCTCCATTATTACCAAACAGACCAATCATTCAATAACTCAATAGATTCTTACTATGCATGATGCACTTTGCATTCAAATCAGGAAATTTTAAATGTAAATACGTGAAAACTAAAATATCTGTATATAAGTATACGGCTTAATAATTCTTTCATTATCTAATTTAATTAAATTGTTGAATTAAGGCTTTAATTAATAGCTACTTGTTTGAAATCCTTAATCAAATATTTAAATTTAATAAACAAGATAATTGACACATTGACTTATAATTTAAGCAAACAATTATGCATTGTACTTATAAACGACATATTGAAAGAGATCCCACAGATGAATGATTGATTACCTGTTGATTGTTGGGATGTCGAAACCTTTTTGAATCCATTCGATACCGGCTGGAACTGCGACGGTCAACAAAAGACGGGCACGTCCAGTAGACTTGCTTTCTTCTTCAAACGCTTCCCGTAATTCCTAGAAATAATTAATAATATAATATGTATCACTCATTGAATGAGAGCACTGACGATGTCATGCAAGTCTCCAATCGTGTTATAAAAATATGAGATCACATAAAATTTTGCCAACGCTCACAGAGGGAACCTTAATTATCTAATTAATTGTGTTAATGCTGATACCTTTGTACCAAAGGCTGTCATTTAATTCGACCTATTCTCAAAATCTTTTATTTTTTTTGTGTTAAACTCAGCAGGAGTACATAAATTGCATGGAATTATGTAAAGATCAAGGCGTACAGAGATGTAGTTTAAAAACGTGATTTTAACTCGCTCATTAACTGTTGTTAAAAGCCCAGCCATCATATTATTATCAAGACTTTAAGTTGAAATGAAATTAATATGGGTGGAGTGAATTAACCAAGATTAAAATAGTTTCCCAGCTGCAAGAAAACAGGTCAAGGATAAATCTTTTTCATAAAATTTTAAGATTGAGTAGCATAGTATAATTTTAATATGAATTTAGCGTTTGTGTACTGTGTCGGCATTGTTTCTGTAAATGTGAGTGAATTACAGGTATTTGTGACAAACTAAATAACTATTATGGGATAATTTAAGAGCATGCTGAGTCTCGTTTAATAATTTAAAGCTTTATTCGTATGGAATTTTGTTGTAATTATTTTACCTTGATAAAGAGAGCATAGTTCTTCTTATCTTCTGGAACTCCGCCTTCCCTTGATGCAGGGTACTCTGTAAATTTTATTCATCATGATGAAAAACATGAATTTACAAAGGAATCTTATATTTTCGCTTTACCCCAATCCAAATCTAATCCGTCAAATTGATACTGTCTCAAAAATCTGATTGCGAGCTTGATAAAGTTTTTCCTGGCTTCAGTATCAGCCACCAAGTTGGAGAAGCGACGCGATCCTTCGTTCCTAAAAATTTGAGAGACAAATATGAAACATTGAAACATAAATTAAATTTTTGTAGGTCTATACCATCCGCCAATTGCAATCATGGTCTTCAAAGCCTTGTTGTATGTTTTTAATCCATTGAATTTTGTGTATCCACCTAAGGACCAAAATAAAATGTTTATAAAATAGCTAATTATACTAAATCATAATAATCCCTTACCCTTATCAATATCCTGATATTTATCAAAGGGTTTAATTCCGGATTCACTTGTGAGACCTCCAAACGCATAAACTAAATGCGTGCAAAGATATGGGTTGATATTATCCGGAAGGAATTTCGCAGGCCCTTGTCGATACGCCGACCAATTAGTGTAATAACAAACAACACGTTTTTCCCCCTTTGAACTAGGACTAGACCTAGCCCCCAAAGCTGGGGAAAATATTGAACACAAGACTAGGCAAAGGGTCACTACTTTACTTAAATTAAATCGATAGTCTCTTGATTGCAATTTTGATGTTGAATTAACTAAATATATCTTATTATCATAGGAATTTGTGGTTGGATCAGGATCCGGCGTTGTCCTTTTTTGCGACCCCTCCATGTTTTGGCTGGGGAAGCGTCAGGAGTCTGGAAACATGAAATAAAAATCATCAAATTAGACATTTAAATAAGATTATACGCCCATGATTCGTAAACTCTAATGTGAAATCAATTTGGTCTTGCCAATTTTACAGTGAATGAATAGACAATTTCACTCTATTTGATTCGATAGCCCATTTAATAGTTTCATTTAAATTTATTCAAATGATATCGGCATTATTAGAAGAGATCAAATGAAATTGGAATTGATCTTTTATTTATTGATCTCATTTTTCGCATGCGAGCATATAAAATCAGCATCACTACTGATACAACTTATTGATTTGATCACTCTCAGTCAGTTTCCATTTCGATTAATCATCCGGATATAATGAAATCAAAGCAATCAAAATCAAATCAAAAGCAGTGATAGCCAATCCATTATCCCTTTTGACCATTATACATCTACATAGTGCAGGTAAATAGGAGGAAGTTAAGTTGAGATTGGATCAAATCAATTACTGACAATCACAACAAAATCAATTACATATATTTATGACCAAACCACAAAAACCACAAATGACAAAGAAAGCATGGAAAATGCATCTATATTAGAAGAACTAAAATTACTGCTGAACCCCTTTTGACTCGCACCAATTATGGACACAAGTCAAAGTGAGAATGACTTTGTAAAACAAAACAAATTATCGTTTGCTTGATATATTTTTTTGAAAATGAACTGTAGATGGAATTGCGTAATTTAACTAGCATATTTAATTGTTGTCTAAAATCATTGCATGAGCTGTCATCGTGTTGCGGTTTGAGAAAAATTGGTCTAAATTGTCAGGAATAAAAATGAACCCATCCCATCCCTCAAGAAAGAATATTTTTAATTTTATGATTCAATTTCTTTCATTAACACTTTGATGGATTGCAGAATGGAGTTAATTGGGTGATATGATATTATTTGCATAATGCATTTTTTACAACAATAAGTTGAATGGATTTTTTAAAGAAATGAAACATAAATATATGTTACTACGCCCAAGTGAGGTGAGCGAATTAAATATTTTGTAAATATCTTCATAATTAAACATTTTGAACAATTTGGAATGTCGTGAGTCGTGACTTCCAGGATTATTCTCAAAAGCCCACGAGATGAATCTTCTATCAGAAGATGCTTAAGTGCAAGGTTGGAATTTGCATACAAAATTACCCCGGATGCAATTTCAGCTTGGGAAAACTCCATAAACTGAGAATCGCTCACGATGTTGGGATTCAAATTATGGAAATATTTATGAATGCCTATTCAAAATTAGATTCATAATGTTCACAGAGAAAGGGTAGAATTTGTGACTTGGAAATGTCTGGAATGTGTGTCAATTGTCAATCATCTTGCGTGATTATTAGCTAAGCATTAAATAAACAAATGGCTATCACGATCAAGCCCTCCACAATTCTATGTAAAACTGACTGCAGACATTTCTTGACATCTCATCATAATAGCAGACAATAAAAGCTGATGAGATTAAAATTCCGTTTGAGACTGATTAGATTGTTCCTTGATAATAATGATGGTTGATGAGCAATGAAAGATGTGCAATAAAATTAAATGTAATCGATCGATGCTACCTGCAGGCTGCAATTGAAATTAAAAGTGCAGTCATCTTGTACATATTGTAATGCACATTGATTACCAAGATAAAGATTTTGTTTGACACTAAAACTGAATAGTAGTCTACGGAGTAGTTATGCAATTTTTGGCATCAAATCTACTAAAAGAACCAGAAACTTGACCGTGTCAATTGCCAATGCCACTACACAAAATATGTATTGCATGAAAGATTAAATTTATTTTATATGTATATATCTCAATCGATACAGCGCAATTCTAAATTAAATGATAAGGTTTTATAAAGATATAATTTGACATTTCACACAATGAAAACAAAGTGGCCACAATTACTGGTTATATGTACCTTAGGTACATAATATGTGTACCTATATGTAACAATGACATTAAGACAATGTGGAAATACCAGTAGTGACTGGCCACTGATTTATTTACTAGTTCAATACTATCACTCTTTTATTTAGATTAGTAAAGTCGTTCATTCATTAACTTATTGGGGGGCAGTGCTATCCCCCAAAAATTGCAATAATTGTCACAAATTATCTCATTTTGTTTCTTATGAATTAAGGAAACTCTTAATAAAAAGTTTACCTCATATTCAATTGACCACTTGCACTGATTTGCTTATCTTTTGACCAAATTTATTTCATTGTTATTGTATAGCCAGTGTCAGTGAGTGAGGTATGAGGCAACTTAATTTACTATGTGAATATTTATTAATTGTCTCACATAACAAAGCCTCAGCATCAGATAAATAGACTGCTATAGCTGTTTGTTTCATTGGGAAAAATTGGGGAGAGAGTGTCATAATTTGTGTGTGTACATGGTTTAAGCAATCTTATGAATAACTTCTTCGTTGGAAGTCATATGCAAATCAAAACTGCTCCTGTCTTTCATGTTAATTTAATTTGCTACATTTGTTTTCATATTTTTGAATTTAGGACATTTTTACATTGTTACATACTTACATGTCAAACTTCAATATGAAGATCAAAAAATAATGAGAACTTTTTTCTAAAATTTTAATCTAAATCGTTAGTTATATGGTTCTAAGAATAATGAGGAAGTCAGAGGTTAATTTCAGCTTCATTTGGCTTTTTTTTGTTTGAGAAAAATGAAAGGTGTTGATTAAACAGTTATTCAAATGTATGCTTTGGGCTTTGTAATGTTATATTATTATTATGACAAAATGTTTATTGGTAGACCACACAAAAGTAAACAGATTAACTCTCAAACATATTAGGACGTGATTTTGTCAAATGGTTTTGAATTGCATAACAATTCTCGACAATTAATTAAAGGTACTTTGCATTTGAGTCGCTCACTCTTTCTTCCAGACAAACCCATAAAAATAAACAAAAGTTTTCTTTCCTGTAACATTTTAAATGTGAAACCACAAGCAAACAATCTTGAGCAAAATGACATGTTTTGTAACAGTTGATAGATACACGATGCACCATTATCGTCTTATTCTCTGATTGTTATTACTACCAATTACTCAAAAATGTCCACGCCTACAATTTACTTTATTTTAATGGTCTTGTGGAATGTTTAAGGGTTTTTTACACTTTAATTTAAGTGACGGATAAATTGACAGTTTTCTTTCGAAATCTGCAAACATTGAATTACAGTAGCCCACAAGACGAGTGACTATCTAAATTTTTATCGATACTTTGTGGTCATAGAATGATGTGGTGATTACTGATTGGTGATGAGATGATGTCAAAAACATAAAAATATCTTAAATAATTGCAAGCTGCTGAAAAGGAAACAAATGTGTGTTATCGATCTACCTGTCAACAAAATCTGAAAATTCCAACACAAAGCCAAAATTAAATTATATAAAGAATTAACTTCTTTCAGCGCAATTACATAAATTACTTAAAGGCAGACAACGCCCAGCATTTTTAAATTCATTAACTTTGTTTCATAATTAGGCTGTGGCGTCTAGCAAATTGGAGCAACTCATGCAATGCAATTTGAAATGACGCATAGTAAGTATTATCACGTACAACGTACGCACAAGATGAATGTTAAACAAAAATGAAAGTGGTTTTACAAGTCCAGAGCTAACCTTCAAAAAATCTTTATGGAATTTTCCATAAACCAAAAGCTTTCTTTTGCCCTCGGTGTAAATTTAGATGCTCAAAAACTGTCAATGAATTGTTGTTTTGGCAGTGAATGTTATGGGCATCTATTTTTATATGGATGAGAGATGCAACCTCGAGTTTTGGCCTCGAGTGAAAGTGAAATCTAAAGTTATTGGGTTTTAAATTTTAAATATAGAGATCCTTGGCTAAATAAATTCCCCAATGAATGTTTGGCTGGGAACAAAAAAAAACAATAACTTGCATGGAATGAATGTTAAATAACAATGAAAATCAAAACCTTTTAAGGATCGGTTTAAAAATGTTAATGAGATGAGCGGATAACCCATAGTCTCTATAAGATTTGCGTGGCCTTACCCACATTTTTTTGTGGACAAACAATGAGTAGTTAAACATAACTTAATGGACTATGAAGTGAAATTGAAACTATAAAATAATGACACTTTAACTCGTATTTGCTTTGCGAAACAAATATTAAGTAGGTGACCAGAAACAATTAATGCAATTTCCAATTGTGCCAAATCCTTTCATTAATTTATTTTATTGTTTTTTCTACAAATCATTCATCAACTTTTGTTTGAAAGATTTTGGTTAGTTTAGTTATTGCTTTGCTCAGGCCTGACATATATGGCCTGGGAGGAGGGTAAAAATTGATTGGAATTTTAACAAACCGTGGACTCAAATTACAAACAATTAAAATCGATTTATGATAAATTAAATTAGGTAAATCTATTTTGTCTTAAATGTATTAAGCAATAATTGTTAACAAGACATGATTTGATTCTCAACGGTTTTAATTTTGCAATATGTGAGTTGATTAGCTATCCATCAACAACAATTCGTTTTGCCTAGACTGTCAATTAATGGATTGGTGACAGACGAGTTAAACTCATTGAGTATTCAGTTGTCAATATTTAATTTATCGGTAAGCAAATTTCAAATTCTATTTATTACTTGGCTTCCGGCTAAAATATTATGTCATTGTCATGTCTCTCTTTTAATAGACTAACGGAAGCGAAAAATTTCTCCGATTGGAAACCTTTTTTTATTGTGCGAATGCACTTTTCCTATTTTGCAGAATTTGAATTATGAAACAGATATGATTTTAATTACTGAGTGTGTTTGTTGTGATTTACGATTTTCTGCGATTCCTTGAGCTGTAACTTTATATTTTGGGATAAGTAGATAATCATGCTCTTTTACAAATTCCCATGACCTTATGCCCACCTAATTAGCCTGACTTATTGAGCTTATTATTATGTCGTTAGTTGAGCAAACCTTGTTTTCCTTAAAGGACAGCACAAAAGCCTTAAAATAGATAGTTTAGAGTATTATAAAACTGCTGCACTGAAACAAAGTGCATAACAATAGGTCAATTAAATAAAGGTGATTTGTCAAATATAAAGAGTAGTATGTAGGAAGGGATTACGCCCATGCACAAAAGAGTTTAATGGAAAAGCAAGGCTAAAGATGAATTAAATAATAAACATCTCAAATTGACAGATTCAACAACCAGCCACGTCATAAATGCATCCAAAAATCATCACAAAAACTTATCACTGATAAATCAAGATATTGAAAATTAGTCAAGCTTTTCTACATTCCAAAAGCGGATACATTTTTTATGTGACTGAGTGCAAAACTTACAATTTGTATTTGCTACTTCTTACAGTACTAAGTCTGTTGTTGGTAAATAACTAATTTATTATCATCATCATCTTACTTTAGCCTATGATTATATTTATAGTTTAATATCAGCAGCTATTTAAATTAGATTGAAATCCTCTTAGCAGACTCACGCTTTGATTTGTTCTCTCGCTAATTGCTCGGACGTGGATGAATAAGATTTTGGCTTTAAATTAGATTTTAAATGGAAAGTTTGTTATGATAATAAGGAGAGAACTTGATCTTGATCTTTGCAATTTCTTTATGAATGCACTGCAGTGGCCAAATGCGTGAATCAGCTTCCCATTAAACGACACGACCTGCATTTTCCTACTTATAAACTTATTAAAAACTCACGCTAAATCATTTATTTAAAATTAAGAATATCATTAATCAGTCTTGCATTGTTGTACTAATCAAAAACCATATAAGAACAAGGTGTGAACTAACAATTTAATATAGGTTTCTAATATGAAGCCTCATGCCTTGGATTTAAGAAAAGAGCTTTATTAGGTTATTTATTTATTGGTCAGGCTATTTGCAATTTGAGGCTTAATCATATTAAAAATTTAATCTTGAGAGAATGGAAGACCTTCGATTTCTAACATTTTCTTTTTATTTTAAGACTCATGTCGTAATTACATAGGGAAGGTGAGATATGTCTTTTTTGAGATTTGAGAAAACTTGAGCAAAAAGTCAGTTTAGGCATAAAATAGAATGAAGTACAGTCTTAATTTTTTAATTGGTGTAAATAATACCCCGTAATTAATCAATGTTAACTACTAATTAGTTTTCTACGCCCCGCTTTTTCATTAAATGGCTAATTAGTAAAGTGACATTTAGGACAAAAGAGAGAAACTGCCAGTTGACAGAAATTAAATTCCAGTAAAACTTGAACCAACAATTAAACAATTTTCTTAATATCAGTAAAATTGAGATGCATTTCACTTTTATTTTCCCATTTACATTTAATTATGCTGTTAACTGTTTAAAACATTCTGTTTTGCACAATTGGAGTTGTTTTAGCGGAAGGAAGTTGCAGAAATAGTAAGAATCTTAACTTTCGCAGCAAGAATATGATAATTGATATTAGCTAAGTAAATATTCTAAATATTCCTACAAAATGACGGAAATAAAACCTAAGAAAGTATAAATATTAAATAACTTTTTATTTAACGCTCATGTCTCATCTTGCCTCAGCATATTCCAATTAATTTAATCAATTTTCAATTATTTTTAATAAAAAAAATCATTGACTTTGGTAGCCGATTAGATAAAGAAGAGCTACAAATTTGCTAATTTTGAATAAGCTAATAATTGATGAAAATGTTATATCTAAAACTATTCAATCTCAAGTTACCCTCTCTTCAAGTCTCTTCTGAAAATATGGACTAAAATTGCTAAATGCCTATTTGCCTATAGGCATTCAATTGAATGGCATCCAATAACTTGAGTAATTTGAAGACTATCAACAATGTTGAAGCAAATTTTAAAATATTTGCCAAACAGCTAAATCAATTTAACTTGATTTGACATAAATTAATGGAGAATTTTGGGTCAATCTCCTTAAAATAAAGAATCTTGTTAAATGTATCTCAATTAATGAAAATAATCAGAATTTTATAAATCTGTAAATTGGACATGCAACGAAATTTGTAAGCTTTTATTTACCTATTGAACCAACAATTGTACATTTAATTTACTTTTCAAAATGTTGTTAAATCTACAAAAAAGTGTAAAATAAATGACAAATTGCTTCAAATCAGCCAACATTTATTAATATTGTATATGTATCATAATTTGGATTTGAGTGATGTAAACACTAATTGAAAATTGCAATTTTGACAAAATAATTGAAAATTTTCAGTCATTTGCTGAATTTTGCTGTCCCCTCATTTAACGACCATTATATTTGTAATATCAATCTCACTACCGCATTCTTAATATTAATAATAATCAGGATCCATTATTTTGCATTTTATGTGAGAACAATCTGAGACTCAATGTTTCTAAAAAATTGTTTTAATTCCCTTGTTTAGTTAGATTTAGAACATTTTATTTGCAAAGTAAAAGTGAAAAGGGATGAGAGCGAGTTGACTGGCTGAGTGAGTCGAGATTAAATTGATAGTGAAACAAAACTTGGGCTCCACATTTCCTACGCAGACAAGTGTAGCATAAAATAAATAAAATGAGGTTTTCGCATCTTATTTTATTTTATGATGAGCTCGAATCTGGAGTAAAATCAGAGACCGAGAAGAAAATTCACAACCATTTCAAAGCAGTAAATAAATGACACACTTTTGTTCTCAAAATAAGGTGACAAAGGTGACGATGCGACAAAAAATGCATCATTTTTACAAGTTAATTAAATGGAAACCGAAGCAAATTAATTAGCACTTACAGGTAAACGTTCCCTTTTCTATTTCGTTAGGATTCAGTCTTTTGATTTATCTCATTCCAAATGTTGAATGTTTGATGCACTCCTTTTTGAAACTTCACAAATAACAAACTTTTCCAGAACAATTCTTCAAAGAATTTAACAATTGAATCTCAACAATGACCGAAGGAGTCTGCGTCCATGAGACAACTAACAAGTGACTGAAGGGTTTGGTAAAATGTAAAACTACTTTTGCCCAAGATTTCTCATCCTTCTAAATAATATAGATGCATGCAGTCTCAGTCTACCTCACAGCTTCACCTTCCTTTTCATTGTTTACCATTGTTGCACTGCATCCAACCAAGAGATCAGTTTATTCTTGATACCTTCCTTAGTTAAATTAGTATAACAATGTTCGAAACCTCACAAACTCAGATTTGATAGTCATTGTTAGAGATTTTATTTTACAGAATTGGGAAATTGAGACAAAAGCGGACTGGGAAAATTGAGACGGAAAAATGCAAGTTTCCCCTTCCTTTGTTGAGTTGGAGCGGGTTTTTGTTTGCCCGGTTCCGACGACACGAAAACGAAGCAATATCAAAAAATTTGATGACGATTAAAAATTAATAAGTATTGAAAAAATATAATCATCGTTAGTTAGCGTTTTATCAAAACTAAACACCATTAAATTTTTCAGTTAATGTTAAAACCAATTGTTCAAGGAATTATTCGTATCGCCTCCAACAAGTCGCTTTTTGGTCGAATTTTTCATCCTCTGCAGAAATTTCCACAAACAACTTACAAAACATCGTTTCCAACAATAGTGTTGGCATTTGACTACAGTTCCAGTTCTAAAAAGAAGGCAAAGGAAATGCATCAAACTAAAATCGGTCAATTTTTCAAAAAAGCCGAGTCCCCTTCGGTATCTCCTGTGAAAAAACCAGAGTTGGGGATAAAACAAAAGAAAGCAAAAGCGGCGGATGAGGAGGATGTTGCAGAACTGAAAAATGGAGAAGAGAAAGTAAAGAAAACTCTGTGGAAAATTGGGGGAAATTCTTCAGAGGCTGCTACCAACGGGGGAAGGAAAAGGAAGAGCCAAAATGCGTCTTCAGACGAAGAACAGGACAATTCTCCAGTAGCCAATAAAAAAGAGAACAAGAAGCAGCGAAGACGAATTGTGGTGGAGAGTTCCAGCGAAAGTGAAACGGAGACAGCGAAAGAGGAAGATAAGGAAATGGAGATTGAGGAAATTAAAGACGCAAAAGAAGAGATGACGAATGGGAAATCAGATAATGAGGAAGATACAAAATTGGTGGAGAAGGAAAGTCCAAAGAAAAATGGGACATCCAAGAAAGAAAATTCAAACTTGGAGGAAGAAAAGGCGAAGGAAAAAGTAGAGAAAAACCCTTCACCTAAAATGAAAAACGGCAAGAAAGAAAAAAAGTCTCCTCCTCCTTCTAAAGAAAGTACGAAAAAAGAGACAAAGAAAGAAGTTGAGGATAAAAAGGAGGAGGATGAAGAAAAGTCAACTTCTTCAAAGCCAGCAAAACCTTTTTTCACTGCAATGATGGGGGCAGGAGCTAGCCCCAAAGGATGGGATCCCAAATACGACCCCAGCAAGGCGAAATACCATCCTATTGATGATGCAACATGGAAAAGGGGCGACAAGTGAGAAAAAAAACATAAATAGAAACGGAATTATTTTAAAAAAATGATTATTATTTTAGAGTTCCTTATTTGGCTCTTGCAAAAACTTTGGAAGCTATTGAAGCAACCAGCAGTCGATTAAAGTTTATCGAAATATTAGCCAATTATTTCCGCTCTGTTATTTTGCTTTCACCAAATGATCTTTTACTTAGTGTGTATTTGTGCCTTAATAAATTGGCTCCAGCTTATGAAGGTATGAACGCTAATTTAATTTATTATAAATCAATAAACAAGAGTTTTTATACATATATTTTTACATTTAATTAGGTGTGGAACTCGGAGTCGCAGAAACGAATGTTATGAAAGCAATCGCACAGGCGACAGGTCGCGCATTAGATCGAATAAAAAAGGATGCAGCTTCTTTGGGAGATTTGGGTTTAGTTGCTGAAAATAGCAGATCAAATCAACAGACTCTGTTTCAACCATCACCACTGACAGTTTCAGGAGTGTTTACAAAATTGAAGGAAGTTGCATCCATGAGTGGACAAGCAGTATGACAATCTTTTTGAACAATACGCTAGGAGAGTGATTCAATATTTTTCTACTTTTTTGTTTAGTCCGCACAAAAGAAAATCGCAATGATTCAATCAATGCTAGTTGCGTGCAAGTATTCTGAAGCCAGATATCTAACACGTTCGGTGCTTGGAAAATTGCGAATAGGTTTAGCTGAGCAATCGCTTCTTCAAGCCTTGGCACAAGCCACATTTTTAACACCTCCGGACCAAGACTTGTCCGAGTGGCCACCAAAAATTTTTGATGCTGGTAAAAAGATGAACAGTGAAGCTTTGAAAGCCAAAATGGATGAGCAAGCATTCATTTTAAAAACTTGTTTCTGGTAATTCTTTCGAGCTATTTAATTGACTGAAATTTAATTTTATTAGAAATCATTTTATCTTCATAGTGAATGTCCCAACTACGATATTCTTGTGAAGGCACTTTTAGAAGTTGGAATTGACGGCTTGAGTGAAAGATGTAAATTAACACCTGGAATTCCCCCGAGACCTATGTTGGCACAACCAACAAAAGGCGTTGCTGATGTTTTGGATAGATTTAATGGAATCAGATTCACATGTGAATATAAATATGATGGCGAGAGAGCGCAGGTCTATTATATAAACTTATTTGTATTATTATTTAAGGGTTTAAAGAATAATCAATAATAATGATTGATGTTTGTTTTAGGTCCATCTGTTAGAAAATGGTAATATGCATGTCTACAGTAGGAATCAAGAAGACAACACATCCAAGTATCCCGATATTATCTCTCGATTCAAAGAATGTATTCAAGGAGAAGTGAAATCTTGTATTCTTGATACTGAAGCTGTAGCATGGGATATGGAAGACAAAACAATTTTACCCTTCCAAGTCCTATCAACTCGAAAACGAAAAGTAATAAAAATTGCTATTAACTTCTAAATTTATATTTTTGGCTAGTAGTTGTTCATATGCTATTTTGTTTTGTTCTCTCTCTAGGACGCTAATGAAGCTGAAATCAAAGTACAAGTTTGTCTCTTTGCTTTTGATCTCTTATACTTGAATGGAGAGTCTTTAGTAAAGGAAAACTTGTTTAAGCGTAGAGAAATATTAAGGGAACATTTTAAAGAAATTCCGGGAGAATTTATGTTTGCCACAAGTCTAGATACAGATCAAATGGACGAAGTACAAGAATTCTTGGAAGAATCTATTAAAGGGAACTGTGAAGGATTGATGGTGAAAACTTTGGATGAAAAAGCAACATACGAGCTTGCCAAACGTTCTCAAAAATGGCTAAAACTGAAAAAGGATTATTTAGAAAGTGGAGGAGACTCGTTGGATTTGGTAGTAATTGGAGGATTTAATGGAAAAGGAAAGAGAACAGGAACATACGGAGGCTTCCTTCTTGCATGTTATGACCCCAATGAAGAGACATTTCAAACAATTTGCAAAGTAAGCAATACTTATTTTTGTTTTTTAAATAAATGAAAAACGAAATAAAAAAATAAATTAAGAATCAAATATTTTTGTATTTTATTACAGATTGGAACAGGATTTTCAGATGAAGATTTACAGAAACATTCAGAAACTCTGAAACCCCTTGTTATCCCTAACGCCAAATCCTATTACAGATACAACCACCAGCTTGAACCTGACCATTGGTTTGATGCCGTTAAAGTTTGGGAGGTCAAATGTGCAGACTTATCTTTATCACCAGTGCACACTGCTGGTGAAGGCTTGGTAAGTTATTTAGTATGCTATTTTGAAATTACATTAAACCAATGTATTTTAAATCATTTTTTCATAGGCTGATTCTCAACGAGGCATTTCCCTTCGATTCCCAAGATTTCTTAGAATTCGTGAAGATAAGAATGCGGAAGACGCCACAAGTTCTCAACAAGTTGCTGACATGTACAAAAACCAAGAGCAAGTTAAAAATTCGGACAAAAAAAATAATGCAGCTAACGATGACGACGATTTTTACTAAGACTTTGCTATGAAATAATATATAACGTCATATTAATACGATAATCCATTTCATTGAAATGAAAATTTTTATATGTAATCTCTTTTACACAAATTAGTAGATTTTAGCATAATTATCATTTGCGATGCACAAATAATGTATTCTAATTTTATCAATGCGCACTTTTGATATATTTTGCATAATATGATGATGACTACAAAATGATTATAACTGTCTGCCCTGAATTAGATATATAAAAGCTGTAGGAAGTTAAGCTGCTTGAATGAATTATATATGAATGATTATTATTTCCTTATAACTCCATCTTATCCATGACATGACCAATGATGACCATGAGTTCCATGACAATGAGTGTCGTTGGCCTGTGGACTCATGCGCATTTGGTGGCGAGTGGCAACGGGACCAACTACTCGAGGCTTGGCTTGCCTTCCCTAGCTCAGAGGGAATTTTAGATGCTCACGGAGAAGAACGCAGTGAGATTACACTCGCAAACTTAACATCAATTAATTCGCCAACTAACACCATGGCTGATACGACCACGGAAAAGGAGTCCACCGCCAGTCCCCAGGACAAGGGCTCCCCGGATAACAGCAAGGACAAGCCCCAGGCACCCCCAAAGGAAGTCATCGGTAAGTTTACAACAAAACCACGCCACCCGCACCACGCCGCTCCCCAATCACAAAGCCAGACGACCTTTGTTTGTTGTCATGCCGAGGTCGCGGCTGCTTTTACTAATTGGTCCAAATTGCAAATTGTTCCTATGCTTTAAATATTTTCATACAGTATTTTATTATCATTCACAAATTGATATTGTCAATTATGTTTTCGACAGCCACCAAAGTGACGGGAATCGTCAAATGGTTCAACGTGAAGAGCGGCTACGGATTCATCAATCGGTAAGTGTTTTTTTTGTTGCTTACGTTCTTCTCCATTTTCGAAAAGCAAATCAAAGATTATCGTAACTGACTTGACAATTATCCAGATCTGACACCAAGGAGGATGTTTTTGTCCACCAAGTAAGTTACATTTTGACTATTTTGTTGAAATTTATATTTATAATAATTTTTAAAAGTCTGCCATCATCAAAAACAATCCGAAAAAGCTTGTGCGCTCTGTCGGAGATGGGGAGGAAGTGGAATTCGACGTTGTCGTTGGAGAAAAGGGCAACGAAGCTGCTAATGTGACTGGCGCAGGTGGCCAACCAGTCAAAGGATCTCCTTATGCAGCTGATCGTCGTCGTGGGGGCTACAGCGGAGGTGGTTACTATCGTAGAGGTGGA
Source organism: Proisotoma minuta (assembly GCA_034698145.1). Classification (NCBI taxonomy): domain Eukaryota; kingdom Metazoa; phylum Arthropoda; class Collembola; order Entomobryomorpha; family Isotomidae; genus Proisotoma; species Proisotoma minuta. Next base: position 44,332 of record JAQIXN010000253.1, read on the forward strand.
AGAGGTGGGTACTCGTCAAGGCCAAGACCTCCCCGTCGCGATCAATCGAATGGTAGCGTATCTTTCGATTGGGGATAGCTTGTCTTGGTTCTACTGCAATATATTTATCTTTGTCTTTATCAGGGGATGGGAAAGAACATAGTGAGGGTGGAGAGGAAGAACAAGATGAGAACAAACCCGAAGGAGGAGGTGGCGGGCGTGGGGGTGGACGCAGCCGCTTCCGTGGCGGACGAGGAGGAGGACGCTTCCGTGGATATTACAGGCGAAGAGGCGGCCGAGGCGGTGCCGGACGCTCGGAGTCCCAAAGCGAAGGTGGAAAGGTAAAATAAATTAAATAAAAATGATTAAAGTTGAATAAAGTAAAATTTTTATTAATAATTAATATCAATTATATTATTCCAGGGTGGGGAAGTGAGTGAAGGAGAAGGGAAATCCGAGGGTGAAGGAGAACGTGGCACCGGATCTGGACGTGGCCGAGGAAGAGGTGGTCGCCGTGGACGTGGATTTACTCGTCGATTCTATCGTCGAGGAGGAAGCCGCGGAGGTGGAAGGACCACTAGTGGAGGAGGGGATCAAGATCAAGCTGATCCTGGCCAAGATGGTCATAATTCATCATAATTAGAAACACTTTGTCACATTGTTCATCATAATTAGAAACTCTTTGTCACTTTGTTCATCGTAATTAGAAACTAAACTCTTTGTTCAAAATTTTGAATAATGATTCAAAATAATAACATGCATTTTTACTTAAAAATTTTCCACCGTTCTTTTATTTTATTCTTATTATTATCATTCGTTTTATTTAAATGAGCATCTCGTCATCATTAGCTATTAGTTGGATATCTTGGATATTAGTAGTCGCCAGTTCAAGGTCCTTGATCTCAGCATAATTTAATTAATTTGCATATCTTGCAAGTCGCCTTTAGACCAACTTATCCTTTTAGCTTCAGTTTGGCTTTGAAGGGGAAGTGGACCACAATTAAATTTGAATCAGGTTTAAAAGTGGGCGTTGGGTTGTTTTAGCAATTTTCAACATGGATTGGAAGATTTTGCCATTACTTTTTTGGATAGGTCTCCTGTTCATTAGTGTTTCCGGTAATACTTTTTTGTGTTTCACATCTCATCTTCAGTTTGAATCATATATGTATGGAAATGGCAATTTCAGGGCAAAGAGTTCCAGGACCCCCGCCCCCAAAAGGACCCCCTCAACCTCAACAACCCCCACCACAGTTGCAACAACCTCCTCCTCCTCCTCCTCTCCAGCAACCTCTTCCTCCTCTCAATTTGCAGAAGAGTCCTAAAAGTATAGTTTCTCCTCCGTTACTTCCACACAGACTCCAAAATGGAAGCAAAATTCATTTGGGACGAGCCCAAGTCAAAGATGAAAATGTTAAAAGAATTTTAGTAGAATTGGCTTCCCCTTTGGCACCTATGCAAATGGAAGAAACGTTGGCCAGAGTGGCACAGTTAATTGGTCCTTTGTTTTACAGTGATTTTGAGGACAGGCAAGATAGCATCATTTTGCAGGGTAAATATTTATTTGTTTCTTGCTCAAGCTTAATTCAATTAAATTTTAATAATTTGCATTATATGTATTTTTTTAGGTCGAAATGCGTCACTTTTTCCTCAAAGGCTTCTTAGTTCTTTAATTGAGATTCCGAAAGAGGAAACAAAAGCAAATATTCTGCAAAGAAAGCTGGAAAATCTTCATGATAAAGATTTTGGGCTTCTTCCAATGGCATATCTGTATAATTTCCAGGTACAAAGTAAATTGCATTGAGTTTAAGTAGCTTGACGAATAAGTTTTATCATAGGACGATATTTTGGGGAACATAACGGGAAGGAAATTGGCAAGCATGATATCGGCAAATAGAGGAGATGCAACAATAGCTTTTAAAGCTGCCGAGGCTCTTGAAGAAAGGCCTGAAGAACCAGAACAATTTGGATTCTTACAATCTCTAGTGATAATTTAACTATATAGCTTATATTTTATCGTAAATTTATGTGAAAAGCATCTCATACTCTTATATTATAAACTAATAGGGATCAAACATTTTTCCTGATGTGCAACGAATCCTTGTTAAAGAAGTACTCGAATGGTGGGGACCTATCAAAGAATGGAAGGACCCAAATTTCTCTTTACTTGCTAGTGCTGGAGACCCTTTACTAGGATATCTTCCCTTTACAGAATTAGAATCACTAGACCACGACCAAGCTGATCGTCTCCTCAATATTTTAGGGCAAACCAGCGAATTTGCCCCAATATGGTGGACAAAACCAATGAGTTTGAAGATGGCTTGGTTCACGCTTGCAAAAAGGGCACGCTATTTTGGAGCTCTCGGTGATTGGTCTTTTATAAGGTTGCAACAAACGAGCTTTTTATTGGAAGGGGCATCACCCCAAGATTTAGTTGTTGAACCCCATTCCATAACACCAGAAATCAAAAGCGTCATCATTCAGAATCATCTTAGTGAACTTCAGGTATGTGACCAATAACTATATTAACTATATAAATATTTCCATTATTTCATTAACTGCTTTTATATTGAAAAATATGTGAATAGGCTCGAGTGGTGTTTGATACTTTTTACAACAAGAATCCACTAACTCAAGAAGACCTTCAAGAATTTCAAAATCATGTCCTCAAATTGTTACCCACCCAATTGCAAAGATTTGACTTGGCCGACAGCTTCTCAGCTTTGGATGAGATGATGCGCATTTTGGAGCAAGAAACCCATCCTTCCTACTCTTCTCTGCTTCAAATATATTACTATATCTGGCCAATGGTCAACACTACCACGGGACTAACCATGACAGACACAAGGAGTTGGCAAAAAAGAGAGTTGTCACAACTTGGGAAATTCTTCTTCCTACTTTCAAAGTCGCAGATGTTTGATGTTCCACCAGAACTGTTGAGCTGGGATTCTACAACTTTGCAAGCAATTAGATCGCGTCATCTCTCAAAGTTTCAACTATGGTAGGAACATTATAATTTATTCATATTTTAAACTATTTTAATTTGATTTACACGTTATTTTATTTTAGGTTTTTGACATCCAAAATTCTACAAAGCGTTGATGAAAGATTCAAACCAGATTATGTATTTATGATGCCTCCACCTTTCCAAAAAGGAATCCCATCTCAAAACCTATCCCAGATTTTGTTAAACTCTGCACAAATTAAGCCCGAAATTTTAAAGACCTTAATTGAAAATTCTGATGGTATGCTAACTTCACAAAAGGTATTTTTTGTCTCAGTCAATATAAAGGGGAACGGTCTACTTATACCTAGGTACTTGTAAAACATGATTCATCTCTTTCGATAGGCAATGATTGCTCAAAGGATTCGACCACGACTGAGTGACGCAACAATCTTGAGGTCTTTGTTAACTTCTCCTAATCCGTCGGATTTATTAGAAATGTTCGACCCTCGTTTGATGGGCAAGGTCATTGGACCTTTGGGGAGGATGACAAGAGACATGCCTGCAGCTGGAAAGTTTGGAGCAACTTCTGCTCAAGTATTTTATTACATATTTTTTGTCAGTTCAAGTAACATAAATATGTTTGAATTTTAGATCAGATTGCTTCCAAAATCAATTCTTTCACAATGGATTAATTCAATTCGAAATATTAATCAAGTCAAAAAATGGACAGCTGAAGATTTCCTTGGTCGAAGTTCACTTGGAATACAAAATTCACTCCCATTGACGATTCTGGGATTAACTTGTCGTGAAGTGAAATTGATTGATCCATTGGATATTTTGCCTATAACTCAACTTTATCGGAACATACTATATTCTCTACGACCTTTAAAGCCAGACATTTCATTCGACCTTAATCTCCGTCCATGCATCATGAACAAACTGGTCGAATATTTGAAAATTAAGCAAGATTTAAATGGCAATCAAACAAATCATGATCAGATTTTGGACCAATTAAATCCTGGAGAAATAGCTGGAATAGGAGGTAAATACTTTTTTGTTTCATGATGATTACAATTTTACGGGTTCTAAAACTGTTTTACTTTGTTCTTTTTTTAACACAGGTGAGGTTTTATCTGTTATTCCTGAAGATGCTCTTGAGGGTCTTCCACCTAAAACCCGTATTCTCATCTTGGAAGAGATTGGACGCCTTGGAACACTTGACATGTTTCATGTTTTGTCACTGGAACAGATTCAATGGTATGCAAATACCTTGTTGAAAGACCTCATTGCCACAAAGTCTTCACAAAACTCTGAGCGAAGAAAACGTCAAGCATCAGAGGGAGAAGAAAGTTCAACTTCAACAACAGAAGCTTCGACAACAACTGATGATGGTACAACTGATAATGAATCAGAAATTGCAAATGATGAAGAAGTTGACCCCACTGAAGACCAAGTGGTACAAATCGATTCAAATCCAGTTTCTGATGTTACTGATGATGAAGACATCACCGCAAGAACTAGAATGTCTCAAGAAATCAGTGTGGACTCTGAGGTGATCCAATCGTTAGGAAGCTTGTTTTGCTATTCTGATGACTTGTTTGTTGGAAACTGGTCCATACAACTTTTCAAAGATGCTTTAGAATCTAAAATTGCTCCTGGAGAAAAGAGTTGCTGTCTTAATACTGCCCGAAGAACAAAATGGTTTCGACTGCTACAACAGGCTTATGGAGCCGACACGTCCAGATGGAGTGAATTTGACCTAGCTGCAATTGGAGATCTTTTATTCACAGTTCCTGATGCAGAATTTAATAGAATATCTCTTGATACTCTTTCCAAGGCAGTCCATCCAATCATTCAGCAGTCTGGATTTGATGAAAGAATTACAGTAGCAGGAGAATCGAAGAAGAAGAAATTAATCAGCGTCTGTTCTGAAGCCCTTGGAATTGAAGGGATGGAAATAGTCAATTTGTACAGAGGATTTATGAGACAGTTGGCTAAAGGAGCACAAAGTCTCGTCAATACCGTACAAACTACCAATGACTTGATAACGAATTCAATGACAAGAACTGGGCGAGTACCAAGATGGGCAGAATTTTCTTTGGTCAGAAATCCAAGACAAATTAATATTGCAGTAGGTCCGCAAAGTACACCAACAAGTACTATACCGATGAATCCAGCAGCAGCCAATTCAAATCCTATTCAGGCTGGCCCCGTTGGTACCAATAGTCCAGTGCCAGTCCCCATTTCCAGTGGGGATCAGTTGAAAGACCAGACGCCACGATCCTTCTTTGAAAATCCATTCTCGCCTGCACCTGCCATAAATGCTCCACCAACTCCAGACCAAAGTAGAATTGTTCCAACAACAACTCAAACTATTAGACCAAATCTTTATCAGGGTCAGATAGGTAATCCAAATCCAGGGGAAATGTCTCAAACTACAAATAGAAATTTGCAAACCAACCAATTTTCGTACCAACAAAGACAAACCCAATTTGGAAATCAACAAGGCCAAAATCAATTTGGAAACCAGCAAGGTCAAAATCAATTTGGAAACCAGCAAGGCCCAAACCAATTTGGAAATCAACAAGGTCAAAATCAATTTGGAAACCAGCAAGGCCCAAACCAATTTGGAAATCAACAAGGTCAAAATCAATTTGGAAA
>JAQIXN010000254.1:0-49886 GCA_034698145.1 Proisotoma minuta
AGTCCTATCACAGGACGTTGTTAGCATAAGCCGGTATAAGGATAGATAAGCACTCACTGCTTGTCTCCATCCTTACACTACTTTTCATCATTCATGTCACTAACGAGTATGGAAAATGTGGAAATCATAATTTTGGGCAGTGGTGCATGGTATGGAAATGCCAACAATGGCCCGCGTGCACTCCACTTTCTCTTTCATTTTGAATTGGTCCATTCCGTTGGATATATTTGCTTCTATTTTTCATAAGTGTGAGAATTCCTTTGAAATGTGAGCTCCCTTATTCATGATCATGATCGTGACTGCAAACAAATAAACTGGCAGTGTCAACGAGAGAGCAAGTGAACTGCTCAAATGCTTTAATACCGGCTCAAACTCTCACCCGCCGCACTCTCAACCAACGCCAAGACTTGACACTCACTTCACCCAAATTTATTTATGGACGAAACAAAAGAAGAATGAATGGCCTTTGTGTCATATCACGCCGAGCCAGAGAATAAATATAAAATACTTAATATCCCTTGCCCCAGTTCTCCACTCTGTATGAACTGGGTGGAAAATTAAAATAAATTATGGTGCACTAAAATGTTTTGTAACTGCAAAGTTTTTTTTTAGTTTTATGCTCACAAAATGGAAAGCTTGGAAAATGAAAGTCACGTTTCAAATTATGTGATTGATAAAGTAACAAAATACGCGAATCCCCCAAACACTTTCTCTCTCTGCGTTTACTTGTGTATATAAATTTTGCACAAAGTACAAAGTGATGATAACCGTGCCTGTTTAGCATGAAATATGACAACTTTGTCCAGACTTTCCCAGTATTCTGAGACAATAATAATATGAGAATGAATGGTTCAATTTCATCCAGCTCAGCAACTTACATTTCTCATGCACAAGAGAAAGTAAGCCGCACTAAAGGTGCCAATGATTTCTTTCTTTTTGCGTATTTAGATTTGAACTCATAGACAAACATTCATCATTCTTCCCTTTATATTACATTTATTATAAAAGCTCGGCTTTGTGCGAAGGATTAACAATATTTACTTTCTCTTTTGTTTTGCTTCGTTTGATATTACAGTTTGAAGTAGACGTTGGAGCATATCTTGTTTCTATTATTTTACTGTGGTATTGTTTTACTTTGCTTCATTATATATGAAATTTGAATATTTTTTTTTGTTCTAATTGCAAAAAAATGACATATACTAAGTATATGTATTGTGAGCTGCGTTATAGAAGTTGACACTGTTAAAATGAAAAGTAAATGAAGCTGTTTTTTACTAAAATGTGTTTGCCAACTATTAGGAATTTGCTTTTATATGTACGTGTGACCGTCCCTGAAGTTTGTTTGAGTCCACCTTAAGCCAAAGTGCAAATAAATCGGAACACGATCCCAAGTCCATTTGTCACTGATAGCAAGCTGAGCAGAAATGTATCAAGATCTTAGGCCAACTCCCGGACCACCAATACGTCTTTAGATTAGTGAGACTAGACAGCTCATAATTCAAACAAGAAGAGGAAAGTAAGAAATTTCTAAAACTGAAGATCTTCTGCAACATATTGAACAAAACGTTAGTTTTTTCATAAAAGCAAGTTTCTTATACAAGATAAAACTAGTAATAGAAAATATGAAAATTGCATATTCAGCACGTTAGTATAGTTCACTAAAAAGACACCTCTGTTTTTCATGGATTGGAAATTTTAGCTTCTGGAAAAAATATAGTTAAGAAAGAGAAAATATCTGCAAACATTAACTAAAACGTATCTCCAAGTTAAAAAACAGACACTAATAAATATGATTCATGTTTTTGGGTGGAATATAATAGTTAATGGGCGATTATTAATGAAGAGTAATAAAGAGAGAGACTTACATTTTCCCCGTGGTTCCACAATATGTAGTTTGGTGGTTCAGGAGAAAAATGGACTGTACATGTTAGATTGATTGTGCTACCTCTGTCGATATACAGATCTGGCCCCCCTTGGATTTCTGTGATGGGCTCTGCAATAGCAAAAACAAACATTTAATAAATTGTTCCTTGGCGTTATTATGTTTGGATGTTAGAGTAATCAATTACAGCTTGCAAACAAGGTGGCATTCGTTTAAGATTTCTTTTGCAGAAAATTATTTAGAAAGCCATGTCTCATATTGTATTTATTTCTTTGTAACGGAAATTCACACTTTCTTTGTCAACGCTTTCACGTTTGCCACAATGTGTTTAAATTACGTGATGTAAAATGCATTTTACAAAAGACAAATCACCTTTACACAAGTAGACACGACATATTACAGCAAAGTGATAGGGTGGTTGAATGCCCTATGGCCCATTTAATTTACAAATGCAGTGCAATTTTATGTGAGGTTATAGTGGCAACATTTTAGCTTTGGTATTGTATTGAAGTCAACACCAGAAGTAAAATCTCGTTGCTCAAAGAAAACCTCAAAAGCAGAATGCCAGGAAATAATATGGTATGTCTCATAAAACTCATCATTTATTATGATGCTTTCTCCGTCATAAATTCCCATTACAGAATTCCGTGTAGAGTTAACATAATGCTTTCACTTTTGTTGATGTACTTTCACTGCATAAATTTCCACCACTTTCTACTCACAGCAAACAAACGAGAAGATGTTTATTGTACGTGGTATTTGTCAAAAATAAACAAGCTAAAAGGTCTTAGTAGCATTTGTTGATTTAAATATCTTACCCAACCACAGCAATTCAAAACATATCTTCATAAATAAACATTCTCATATCTAAATAAGTGCACTTACTTCAATTAGGAATTGTTAATTAATTAACCTAATGTCTATAAGCCGCTGCTTGACTGACTTTCGCTCTCCCTTAGAGAAAAAAAAGATACATATACCGAAATATACATTTGCTTGTTTAAACAAAGTGAATACAAGTCAGCGTCACGTAAGCAAAGTGAATAACACATTTGATATAATATATAATGCTTAGTTCCTCCGATAAGACATGGGGTGAGAGAAAGTGGAAGAAATATGAAAAGTAGAGCAGTTTGACATTTCCAGTTTTAGACCAAGAGATATGAGCTCAACATTTGTTTGAATACTGGAACTCTTCTGCTTGAGTTATTTGGCCATTGGACTCTTGTTTCTACTGTTGGCGGATGGAGGGACGTGATTTCTCCATTGTCACGAAATCTCATCATTCATGACACGAGTTTTTAGTTTATTATGCACACCCCAACACTTTTCCCATCCAACTTCCTTCATCCCACTATCTCAATAAGTACGACCCTTCAAATCAAACTGCATCTGATATGTGTTTACTCTTTATTCTTTTCATTTAAAAAATAGAATTGTATATGATAGTTGTGATAATTCGGCTACATGAAACAAAAGTAGGTCTAGATCATTAAAAGTGAGTTTGCAGGGATTGTTGAGTAGGTATATATAGTTTTAGCAAATAAACAAAATATTCTGGATTAAGATAAAGGAGAAGTTGAGTAATCTTTTATCCTATTTATGGTTCTCTATTCTTAAATGAAGAATAAGCGACGGCCTAATTTACATTTTCATCCTTTGGAAGCACGCAAAAACTTTCACTCGGAAGAATCCATTTTAGCCATGACCGTCATTATCACTTCCTTGGAGAGTTGCCATTTCCTCTGTTTTATTTACTCGGGGCGCTTGAATGGAAATTTCTTGGTCAATAAATCACAAAACTACCTAAAATTAAATTTACTGTGAAAGTGCTACCAACATGCAAACGAATATTTACCAGCCAGAGAAAATAATTATCTAACATCGAATATTATTATTATTTTTATTTTGTACCTACTTTTACGAGTAAATAGATATATAAAACATGCTGAAATTATGTACATGCACAAATACATCAATGAAACCGTTTTCCCTTTATATTGTCTTTGATTTAAAATTTGCTTCGACTTTCTCTTCAAGCTCTGATTATACAAAAACAGTGTTGATCACAAAATCCATATTTGTTTGTGAAATGTTCTTTGCGTTAATGATTTTCATGTGCCTCTGTGTGAAATTAGAGAATTTCATATGTATATAAATATATTTTGATCAGAGATATTGTTGAAGATTCCTTTGTTTATTTTTGATTTTCGGATTGTATATCAAAATCACTGAAATAAAGTAAGCATATAGGGTGACACCAAAATGTACTTCATAGAGATTCGAGTTTCTATAAAATCTTAACCAAACACAAGAGCTTATTGTTTGAGGTGTCTACAGTTCCTTTGTTTTTGCTCTGTCTAGCAAACATCAAAGACAATCTTCCTGCAAACTTGTTTCTTATAATCCAAGACCAATATCGTCAATTTTACTTTTCCCACTTTGCTGTAACAAACAGTAGAATTATATGAAAGTATAAAAAACACGAACTCAACTTACTACTGATTCTACAAGAAAGTATATCAAACATCACTTTACATAAATTCTATAAAATTAGATGAAGTAAGTGATTGTTTTATACCTATTTATAAATTGTTGCAAAGAATAAATAAACTATCTATTGTATAAAGTAAAAATGAAATGTTTAGTCTGTTTCTCATAAAAAATTTTGAAACATCATGAGATGCAGTTCCTGGCCTTGATAAATTTCATTACAGTAAAGGTTCAGTTAAAGACTGATTACTTATTCTCATAATTCTGATCCGAGGGACTAGTGGGGTTAAGCCACGCACCGGGTGCAAGCTAAATTTCATCCGTTCTAAAAATGTATTATCAGCTTGTGGCTTTTATAAAGCGAAAGAAGACGTACAAAAAGCATAAAACAAGATTTGTTCACGTGAATTTTTAAATAGCATTTTTTTCATTAACTTCATAATCCTCTGCTACATAATATTCAAGGAGAAAACAAAACGGATGCCTATATATGCATTTGTTTTGTTTTTTGTACTGCTAAGTTTTTATTGCTGCTTTTGCCTCTTGAGCTTTAATAATAAAATCTAACGAACATAACTTTCTCTTTACTTATGAAGTGAAATTAAAAGACAAAAATATGAGTGCAATTTGTTTTTATTTTAAGAGTTTCATGTACGAAATAGTTGAAAAAGTTGTGAAAGTGGGTTTTGTAGGTAACAGTTTAATTACTGTTGCCATTTTATATCTTAATATATTCTTTAGCGTTTTAGGCTACTTAAGCATTTAAGAATTTATATATGAGACTAATTCTCCATAAAAAGTAAACAAAACCACAACACATCATAAACTAAACTTCATTCAGGTCTCCGCCTATTCCCACAAAATCCACAACCATTAAGATTCTTAGCCTACATTCTTTTACCAAAATATGGAAATACTAAAAGCATGTACGTCATTCAACCACTGCAAAGCGTTCCTCATAAGTATTTCTCGTTTTCTTCAAAAGACTGCCTTAAATTCAACCCCAGCATTATCACATCACACTAAAACTACAACAAACTTGATCAAAGACATGCACACTTCTCATAACTAGAAATGTAGGGGTTGTAGTAAAAAGTACTACCTGCGTGCTTTCCCTCCATAAAACAACTTTTTCCTTCCCTCACAGTCACTATTTAACGTCAAGTAAGAATGTTTAAGAACATGGGTCTCAAAACTAGACCTCAAATAATTCCACAAGAAGGCCAAACAAAACTCCTGATAAAGAACAGGGAGGTCAAAAGTTCCGAGAAAATGTGCAAAATTTATTCCGACTCTTGTTCAATTCAGATTTACATGGTGCCCATTACACCATCCAGACCACATACATTCAAAGGTTCAGAGAAAGGTGTTGGCATCCATGTCCATTTATAAAAAATATATTACTCTGCCGAAAGTTTTTGTTACTCTCATGTATAAGAGCAATGAATGGAAAATATGGCTTTGAAGTGAGGTATGAATAAATAAATTCTTTGCCGACCACTCTAATTAACATCTCACTCAGAGAAATAATTTACTGCTTAAGTGTGCATAATGCACAGGAATTGGAGTCCCAGTGATTTGCAGGCTATTTAGAAAGGGAAGAAGGAAGCAGTAATAAATTAACATTTCCATAATCGACCAAAGCCCTGCATTACAGAGTGCAGTGTGAAATGTTCCTTTCACTTTTCTATTGTGTAGTTTTTTTGGGTGTTTAAATAAAATTATTATTCGAATCTTTGACTCGTACTAAAAGTAAAATTGTATTCAATTTATCGCGTATTGTAATTCAATAGGACATATAAAGCTTTAACTACTGATCCAGATTTAACTTGAGTTATTGAAATATCATAATCAGCTTGGTTTGAAATTTGCCTTTGAACCTTGCCCTTAATGATATAACAACAGCCTTGAAGTAAATCTCTTTCCAATAACTGGTTCCCAATGTGTATTTAATCCACCCAACCAAACGAGTCAAACCACAGGGGTCCTTTGATATGAGACGAATTCTTAATATAGCATTATTACCAAACTCAAGATTATGCATTTCTGGCTTTAATACAAGTTATAGAAAATTGTTCTCGTCATTTCAAGGCAATCATTTGCTAACGATGTCGATTGAGCTCAATTTAGAATAGTATTCATGGAGCAATTTCTTCAATAGCTTTAAAGTTAAGAACTTCAAGTGGGCGTTGTACTGTACAACTTGTACATATCATTTGAGGTCTGCTCCTTTCCTTTCAAACAGTTTGACTTCAAATTAAATTTGGAATCAAATTTAGAGCAAATATTTACTAATATCTAATATATCATTTTTCGATTAAAGGAATTCAACTGTAAATCAAAATTGTTTTCTGAGTTTGACTGAAAGACTGAGTTTGTGTCAGATGAGTTTTATTGGTATGATTGTATTAAACTTTTGATGTTGGGAGTATTTGCAATGTCATCATCAGCAATATTTTATGATATGATTTCAAGTATTTATGTATACTTGTTTGTCGCTGGAATTTGATTTGGAAAATTGAAAATGTCATAATTTGAAATGAAACATGTTGTGATTACAACTTTTTGGCAAGTATCCATGAACTGATCAAAGGTGAAATTGTAAAGTGAAACTTACAGCAAAATGTAGGCGTCAGGTAATTTGCACTGGTTTTGAGTGAAGGGAATGAGAATTTGTCAAATAAACAAGATTGAACATATGCAGTGATAACTTCTTTATTTAATCTCTGCAATTGCATTATTTTTCATTGATTCATTAGGCATAAATAAGGAAATGTATACCTTTACTATCCTGCATGTATCTACTAAAATTCACTGGTGTATATAAATGCTTTTACCTTTCTATTATCTATTTTTATCCTTATATGCTATATCCTTTTATACTATTATTTAGAATCAGTCAAAAAGAATATTGCTGTAAAAAAATGTGAGGATTGTGTCATCTGCCCACCTTCCTCTTCATATAAACGGTAAAAAGATGTTCTTTAAAGTCTTGTGTTATTTTTAGCAGCTTCATGTTTGCTCTGCGAGTCTTTGTTAAGCACAAAAGACTAAATATAAGTATATCTACGTAACTAATACGCGTAAGTACTACAACACAGCAAGTTCGTCTTTTCGTGATTTCATACAGTCAAAGAAAGTGACATGGAGAATCATGAAATGTAAACTGAGTGGAAGCAGAATACCTCGGGCAATTCTGTCAACTTTCTTGACTTACGAAGTGGTTTCTGACTTTTAAAATTTCTTTTCTCCTTCGGATAATACAATGTGATGAATCGAGTTCCTTTGCCATTATAACTACCCTTTGAGAGAAATCTTATGATATCTCTATTTTCAGAATATTTGCTTATCTTGGTTTAAAATTTGAAAATAGCTACAGTCCAAGATTATTGAGATAAGTTGACAGTAGACACGAGACAAGTCAAATACAGAAAGTATACGATGTACTTACAAAGTCGAGAGCTGAATCTATGACTTGAGTCAAGCCCATATTTTCCTTCCGGTGAAATAAAATGTGACAAAATAAAACAGAGGGGACACGTGGACTTTATCGTGGCGTGTGTACATTTTTATGCACGCGAGGAATCAGGATTTGTATTGGATATATGCACATGATGATAACTCTTGTTTGATAAGCAGCCAACCACCCGAAACAAAGTGAAAGTCAGAGTGAGCAACAGCGATGTAATATCATGCATGAAGTATTTTTATCGCTCAGAGAAAGTCTGAATTGTGAAATTCAAAGAATGCTTCCGTCCCATGCTAAACTATTTTTTAATGGCTTTGCCTCAAGCTCTCCAGTCTTGTTTTGGAATGAAATTGAACTTGGCAAAAGTTACTACAAAATGCATTGTATACGCGTACAGCAAACAAGTTTTCAAATGACGAATCTTTTTAAGAGAACAAAGCATAGGATGCTTTTGATATTGGTTTGCAGTTTTTTATGCTTGTTGAACTTTAGTCTGTGTTTATCCCTCCTGTCGTCTGTCTTTTGTGTAACACTCACGCACGTTTACATAATTTGAGCTTTCTTTTAGTCATATACCAAAATTGCACGTTATACGAATTTTTGGCTCAGGAAATAACTTTCCCCAGAGAATTATGAATGTTGAATGACAGCAATTCTCCTACACGTCCAAGGCTTTTCACAAAAGAAAATAAAACGACTTGGTCGTTTTTGTCACAGCGTTTTCTCTGGCATACCAATTTTTAGAATTATATCTACACTTTACTAAATCGCCTGTATTTTATGGCTGCCATTTGAACTGCATATTTCACACCTATGTACACATGTCATTAGTTAAAGACGAATGCACATATGCAGTTTCCCACCATGTGTATGTACTTGTATATATTGAGCAACGCATTTTGTTATTTTCTTGCGTGCATCTTGCAGTTAAATATTATAGCATTGGCATCCCGTTGCACTTGTAAACACAAAAATGTGCTTTGTCTAAAATCTGTATTTCACATCATGAATACGAATGGTGGACTTTCACTTTTCACTAGTCCCTAACACAGGCACGCAATTTACGACTTACAGCTCAATTTTGTTTCGGCTGTTCAATATTTGGTATATAAATGTTACGTGTTATGTTACAAAACATAAAACCAGGATTGAGACTCCACTCGAAACTCAAACTTGAAACATCAATTCAAATCCACTGCAGGGTGGGCTACATACTGAGTAGCACCTTCGTTATTCGACACTTGGAAATTTCCGTTCTCTTTTGCTCCATCCACCTTTCCATATGCATGAACAAGAGCGTGGGAATCTGTCGAGAAAGGACACTTGAAACAACTTCCCACTACAGAAAACTCAATCTGTTTCAGTGAAAGCTGAACATACATCACAAAACTTCTGTAACTCGTAACTCGTGCATTTTCACAAACACATTCCCTCAAATGGAAATTCGCTCTCAACTTTGAAACTTACTTTAGAGGGGGTGTTCTACTTTTCAACATCCATCAATCCACAACAACAATCAGCAATGCATGTACATATTTTAAATTTGAGGTTTAGGGAAGGTGTGCAAAACCAAAGTTCAATTTCCATTTACAATCAACTACCAAAAAGGAAATGAATGGTGGGAGACTAAAAGTTGCAAAAAAAATTTGCAAGGAGTAAATTGTCCTGCTGTGCTGGGGCTTGGCGAAAACTAAAAAAATGCTCATTTCACCGACAGGGTTGTAAAAAAGTTTATGGCTTCTCAATTCATTTGTTATGTGAGGGAAAGAAGGTGAGTGCTTTCTTCAATTCTTTGCTGTTACAAAACATCCGCAATTTCTTTACGAGAAGAACTCATCACAACGAAACAACAATTTAAAGAATAGGTGAAATAAAGCATCAGATGCAATCTTAATTCTACTGCAGCAAAAACAAGTCAAATTGGAATTGTTGGAAACTGTCGAAAAATACGACAAATTTTGAAAAAAATAATGATACTTTCTTTTTCGCTAATAAAACATTTTAAAACTTATTCTGCAATAAAATGTATTCAAAGCAAAATTTGCATATTTATAATTTTCTCAACCCAAAAATTTACAAAACAATGATAAATTTATTATTCTGCTCATAAAAGACACAATTTAGGACAACAAAAGTGTGAAGCAAGGGGCTGCTGACTAGCCAACAAATCTCTCCAAATTTTATGTCGTGTCAATCTTTGAGAACTCGTTTTATGCCCGGCTATTCATGTGCTACGGAATTTTATTTATCCATGTTATCTGGATACAAGGAATAAAATTACAGAGACTATGTAGTTCTGCATGTTTTTGTTGAAGGGACAATGTTCAATTTAGTGGGCTGTTGAATGTTGAATGGTGAAATCCGAAATGTGTATTATGTTGAACAAATTCAATCCACTTTGTTATTTTGAATTGCATGCCAGAGACTGAAGTTGATTTTACATTTTAAAGTGCGACTTACAAAGGGAATAACATGCATGTTTTATAATTCATGATTTTGCTGAAATCTACTTGGATTTGGAACTTGAAACCTTCTTTGTAATGTTACTTTATTTTGCAATTTTAGAGGACCGAGAGGGAACATTATTGCTTGTTTGGTGGGATATAAAATACAAGCTCTCCAACCCTTGTTCTGATTTTCTCTGAATTTTGAACTGACACAAAATTGAGTTGCCAAACCACGACTGACAGCATTGCAAATTTTACTGGCCCCATTTTATTACACTCTTTCTCTCTGTTGTTCGTTGTGAAATATGAAATGTCAGTCAGCCCCCTTTGCTTTCATGATCTCCGTGTTCACCTCTCTCTTTCTCTCTATTTACTTCTTTTGAATTTGGGCCAATGGTGAAATGTTCCATGTTTTAATATTAACGCCAGAAGCCAATTTAATTTTGGGTTGGTAAAAGCAGCAGATAACAACACAGACTCCTCTTACAATGTACAAAGACCTTTGATATTCGAATCTTTTGCTCAGTTTGATATCTGAGCTTCAGTCCTCGACATTATTCATCTCTGTTAAACTCGTAGAATGGAATAACTTTAATAATTCATCTTTATATGGAGATTACATTATTATTTATTATGGATGTGTGTATGATCAATATCTGGGCATAAAAAACCAAGTTCTAGGTACTTGACCGTATTTGTAAAATCAAAGTTAAACAAATGCTACAAGTTCAAATTTAATTAGCGAGTCATTATACATAATAACACACCCATTCATATGCATATAGTGATGATGCCTAATTTTGAATTGGGTTGACTTAATTATGGTTGTTCAACATAAATAAGACCAGCTGGAGCAAAAAGTAATTTGAACTCAAGAGGTCATTAACTGAAAATCTGAGGATCACCATCAAAAGTCCTCTTTGAATTAAATCAATTACGATAGACATCATTTGGGGTGCCCTTGGTCTTTGTTTAAATCCTAATTCCAACTTCTTCTTGCTTGACTGAACCCTACAAGCTCTTCCTTGAGCTCTATGCTAATTTTGTAATCCTTATAATTAATGTTAAGTCGGATTCATAAGGATTATGGAAAAGATGCTCCACTAATTCTGCCCAGAAATTTATCTATTGGAATGTTTCACAAAATCTTGAGATTGGATGCTAAAATTATATCTTGGTTTTTCTTGCCACTTTTTCTAATACCAAGATACTCGCTGGTTTCTTGTCTGCCAAAAGTTAATAACTTTGAGACTTTGAGCCACTCCCATGTGTAATAATCTTCTCCCAAACCAATACCCGGTCAATCTAACACGGCTCCAGTAAATTTTGTGATGGAATGAAGACAGCCTACGATATTATGGTCATCATCCAATAATAGTTTTTACCTTTTATAACCCATCATCCACTGGATCTAGCTCAGAGAAAGAAAGGAAATGTTTGGAACTTGTGTGATGAAGCCAAAGTGCCAACGTCACAGCTTTTGCTTAACCACCTAAATATATTAGACACGGGGAAAAGAACAAAGAAAGATAAACCAAAGATCAAATTATGAGAATAGATGTGAAGGCCTACTCTCATTTTGACTTTTTGGAATTTCTAAATAGATATTCTACGTAATGCAACACCAATATCTGTATTTGTTGTTGATGATTTGTATCTACACTT
The DNA here is from genome assembly GCA_034698145.1 of Proisotoma minuta. NCBI lineage: Eukaryota > Metazoa > Arthropoda > Collembola > Entomobryomorpha > Isotomidae > Proisotoma > Proisotoma minuta. The sequence continues at coordinate 11,957 of JAQIXN010000254.1, forward strand.
TTATATCATACTATTCATACTATTAGAATTAGTGATTTATTGAAAATAAAAGGCCAGAGGAAAAGTATTTTCTTCACAAAACAGCAAAACAAATTAGGTAACATAAATGAACAAAATATATTTAAAAAAGGAGTCTTATTTAATCCGTAATTGGAAATTGGAAATGGCTTATGAAACATTTCAATTTGTTTTGTTACATTTTGTAAGACTTAATTTTATTGTTATCCAAGTTTCTTTCATCGTTGAGTTGTTTGTTTCAAGAAAAACAAATCATTAGCAAGAAAACAAATCAAGCTAATAAAGTCTAGAAAGTTTGAAAGAAAAAAATAGTTTCCAGATCAAGTAATTTGATGCTGAATATTTATGTGTATTCTGTTTTCATTCAGGTGTTCGCCTTCACATATTACCTAGGTATAGGAAAAATGTAAACCCTTCAACAATAAATTAATATTTCCTAGAAAAGAATGTTATTTAGAAGTTCTAGGTAGACGCATTTATAATTTCTTACGTTTGAGTTTCAAACAAAATATTTCCCAGATATCAATCAAGTAGATTTCCATTGCCTTTATTCGGAAAACAAAAGGAAGACGAGTGAATGTCAACAATCAGAACTTTCTTTTCTTTCTGATTGTAATTTTCATCACCTAAGCTTCAAGAAAATATACAATAAGGTGATGAGGACTTTGTTTGTGATGGGTTTTGTTGGAGGGAACCTGTTAATTTATTTCTATCTTCCATGTTATCGTCTGTCTTATAAATTTAAATTGCAGACTAAACAAACCAACGTCATGGCATGCCACGTTCCATGCTGACTATGTGACTCTGCTAGATATTCCACTTTCTTAGTTAGTTAGTCCCATACTACCCGCTGTGCTCTTCTCTCCTCAGTTTACGATTTAATCAACGAAATAGGACGAGAAACGTGAATAACTTTTACTTTCAAGTTTTCACAGCAGCAGATCCAAGGCCGCGTTAAAATTTTAGCGTCGGGGAACTTTCTCCACACTTGCAGAGAGGAGAGAAAGGGCATAAACATTAGATGTTACCAAAACATAGGAGACCTGTCTGCCGCACATTACAATATGGATGCATATCTTTGTTACGTTAGCCCAGCTCTAAAATGGTGAGGTAAATGGAATTCAAAGAGTAAACCAAAAGGAAAGGACGCCTAATTAAACTTGACTTCTCCTGTCCTACTAATTAAACTAAATTATACTTATGCAGGCATGCGTATGTCTGTGGGGATTTCTTAATGGCAGTGGTTCCTTAAAATTATCTCGAGCAGATGTCAAACATTACTTTCTTCCAATATGTACAAGTAAAGACAAATTCATTTACAGGAGAGGCATATCAGCAGTTTTTTTCTTGCGTCTAAATTTCCCCAAAAATATCAGACAAGTAATGAATTAAAAGTTCAGTCTCTAGTGACAGGTGACACTTTGAAATGTTAAAGCTTTAATGCGTAAATAAACCACAAAATATTTATGGATAAAGTTAGTTGGATGCATGTATGTAAAATAACAAGGATTTGAGAGGAGACAAGAAATCTTGGCCATCGTCTTCTACATACGATGGTGTAATGTCAATAAATTAGACGAAGGGCAGGGGGAAGAAGCAGATGGAACTTCTCTGTACATACTTGTATGCATTTTCCCCTTCAGACATTTAAGTGGCTCTTACTTAGAGACAAATAAGTTCACTCTGCTTCTTACTCATACACAAAGAAACTTCAAAGTGGACCAAATGCATGCGGAAGAGTAAAAGCACTTCTTTTGTATATATGTTCATTTGGCTAGCTATTGAAATGATTAAAATGAAGATGAACATACAGAGACAAAGACATATAGGCTACAAATTCTTTGGACGTAAATATTTCACTTATTTTCGACGCCCAAACAAAGTTTCAAGTAAAATAAATAATTATACACAAGAATTTCTTTGAATGCTACACCGTTTACTTTACAAAGAAATTACGTTACGTTACACATGAAAATTCGAAATGTCTAAAGAAAGCTTATCATAAAAAAATCTTCAGAAAAGTAGCTTCAGATTTTCTATTCAATTTTAGCATTTTGTTTATTATTTATAGTCATTCGATTAGCATGAAAATAAATTGAATTGGTATTAAATTGCAAAATTTGGAGATATTGAAATAAAAATCCCATTTTGGCACCATCAAGCATAAAATTGGCATTTGAATATGTCCATGTTTTGCAAAAAAAAAACTTTAACTCTAAATTCAATATTCGAGAGATTGGTTTTTTTATATTATATAATTTGCATTTTGATTGAACTTAATGTAGGTTTTCATTCTATGTCAAAATCAATCAGAAACAGGGCATTATTTTTGGAATGATTTAAACTTTACACTATCGTAAATCGAAGACGTTATAATCCCGTGCTGACAGAGAAATCTGTTATTTCAACTTATTTCTTTTATTGTGAGAGAGAGCATGTGCTTCCGCTTCCAATCAACTCAACCACAAAATAATAATCTTAGAAAAGCAGCCAAACAGAAATCACTCGACAGTTGCTTCTCTTCTTTCTCTCCACAGATTTCAATTTCGATGGAGGAAATGTAATATAAGAAACGAATTGTTCCATCTGCTCTATTTTTCTTGTGTGGCGAAAATGAGGGGATGTGAAATGTTATTACTTCCATTTCATTGTACTACTATGGCATATTTTCATGCGTAAATTTATTTGTTATTAGTCGGCCTTTTCGGATTAAGTTCAATTCAACAGATGCCAATGTTCTTTGAAAAATAAAATTGGAGATTTGAGATTTTTTGAATTTTTTGCATTTCCGGAAACGGTGACTTTTGTAATGAAAATTATGCAAAATTTTGGGTTTATATGTTTATTTGATTGTTATTAATCAAGTTAATTAAATCGATAATAGTTGTAGTATTATAAAAAATAAGCCTTGCTTTCTTTAGTAAGCCATCAATTTTGTCCCTTGATACATGTCTTTCTTTCAGTGAGAAAGGAGCCTTCAAATTGAAAAATTGAATCGGGCCCAATTTCAATTTCATCAAATCTAGTAATAGGAACTCTAACCCTAGCCCACCTAAGAAAATACCTTAATGTTGTCTGGTTCGTCTGGTGGTTGTGGTAGCAAGCCAAGCCTTGGGGCTCTCTTTTACATTAGTTTATAGTATCTTAGAGCAGCTTAAACAAAATTGGTTTGGTTTCTTAGTTTTCTAGGCCACAAAGTAAGTAAAGGACTGAATGAGAGAGACTGAAGTAAGAAGAACAGAAGAATCCCATCACATCAGATTGAAAAAGAGCATTAAAAAGGATGACTACTCTCCACAGGACGGGATAAAAATCCATTCTTGAAATGAATGTCCACAAACTACAGCTTTCATTCAACTCACCTCACTTTCCCTTCAGGTGAAATGTGTACATATTTTAACCAAATCCTTCCCTAAACTAACTAGCCACTCAGCCTTCTTTGTTTAACGAGCAAATGGAATAAAACTAAAAAGGATTAATTTTTAACTTCATATTTTGTTTAAAAATACCCCAGCTAACATTGTGCCTTGAGGAATTTTAGCCTACTTTAAAAATGTTTTATTTTAATTAATTTTCAGAGAGTTTGTCCTTCTAATTGGAAGTCATTCTTCTAAACTTATGATGGAAAATGACTTTGGACACAAAAACTGGCAAAGTTTATTAAAAAAAGTCAGGTTTCTTTTGTAATTTTTGCAAACAACTTTCACTATATGTAACACAAAATCTGAGAATTTATTTCAAGAAATTACAAAACAATTTGAAATTTGCAATTGTTATATATATAACTATCGTTGAGCTCTAATTGGCCTCCACTTATGTAATCTTATGTAAACTGCATCTATTATAAATTGTACTGTAATATTATTTGGAGTTGTTGGAGTGCTATAAATATATAAGGAAAGCAGATGGCAATTGATGGCACCTTCCACTTACGAAAAAGTACAAGGGAACGTTCTGGATAATTTATGTCAGTCTATTGAAATCGATCGTTCGTTTTATCTATTGCTCTTGGTTATCAGTTAGAATGGAGGTTGTTGACATTGACAAATATGTAAATATTCATCGAGTTTCACCTCTAACAATTCCATTATCCTCCATTCTCAGCTCACAACTGAGAATGTAAATTACAACAAAACAATCAAAAGTATAGCACCCTTGTTCCCAATCACCATCATCCGTGTTTGATAATGGTGCTAAATTAAGGCTTTAATTGCCTCCAATTTATTAGCCCATTTCAATCATTTCCTTTCTGTGTGGATACTACATAAATAACATCCCATAGGAATTGTTATTACTACCTGAGCAAATATGTTAGACTAACTAAAGCAGACATTTCTTAATTTGTAGAAGATGACAAAACATAATTCCAATTCTTCTCCGGGGAGAGATGGACAGTTAAGGAAGAGGAGGCAGTGGAGTGTGACCAAATGGGACGAGACATTTGGGAAGGGATTATTTCTCAATGGCTTTCACTTTCTCCCTGCATCCGTAAAACACTTCAACTCCATTCATCCAGTTTATTTATCATTACACAAATAAGCAGTCTGCCCATCTGCTCAATAAATGAGAGCAGACACTTTATTAAGAAATGCTTTTTACTCAATTACCCCTTTCAAATTCCACGTCTATCTAAAATTTACTCCTTCTTCTTATGAACTTGTTTTATTATTTGTAAGGGAAGTTACATTGCAAGACAAACTAATTATAAGAGGTGAACAACCTTGTAAAAGATAACTTGGTACACAAAAAATGTCAGAGACAGTCCCATTGAAGGAAAGTAATGTTAGATAAACATATGCAAGTTGTGGAGATGAACATGATTGCAAGCAAGATGCCTTGGGCAGTGCATACTAAAGAATGAAAGCATTTGTTTGCAAATGAGTGAAAGAGAAGGCGGTGGTAGTTTGTTCTGTTGAGGGATAACATCTCCCGTCAAATTGAGTTGATTTTGAAATGTTGATTTCATGGGAGTTGGGTTTGGCTTTGATTTTGTAGCAATTTGTTTTTTTTGCTTTACCACATACGTCTTTTAAATGGATGATGAAAGTGATGAGTGATGATGAAATGAACGGCGGCTGTGAAATTGCAGGCAAAGGGAGAAAGTGGATGTCAGGAGGAAGTGAGGAGATTAAACAGGGAATCAGGGACTTCCGCCTTGGTACAAGACAAACTTGACTGGACCAAAGTTGATCCGTCCGGATTTTTCATTTAATCTCTACTCTTTTGTCAGTTTCTGTGTAATGGCTGAAAATCATGTTTCCGTTCTCAATCCGGTCCTCTGATGAATTTCATACATATACATTTTTTAAATGTATATGCAAACTGTTACAAAATTTGCTACAAGTATTTATTGTCTATTCACCCAGCAAGTTGGATGACAGTAAATATTCGAAAAAAGAAAATTGCTCTGGCAAAAGAAAAAAAAATTGGATGAATTTGGAGATTTATTCTCCTGACTTGGCATTAGAGTAAAATTGACCTTAACTATTTCTCTTGCAAAAAAGTCAAGCCAAGTGCTTTCCATGCAAGCCAAAACAAGAGGATTTTATGGAGTCCCCGATAGGAAATGTTGGGATACTAACTAAGTGGAAGTAGATGATGATGTTGTTGTTGGTTGGATGTTATGTTTTTCTTGGATTCATGGCTTAATACATCCTCCCTTTGACTACTTTATGATCCACATTTTCATCCATCCCCACTGAGCTGTTGGTTTGGTTTGGTGCACAACCATCCAGCTGTAAATAAGTAGTCTGTCGTCTGAAACAAGTTTATTCTAATTCTCCATCTAAGCCTCTTTCCCATCCTCTCCAGAGATCCATCTTTATTTATATACATAACAGCACAAGCTACGACGAAACTATGCTGAAAAAGGTCTCAAATTTACTCACTTCTTGTCTTTTTGTCTCCTACTTGTATTTTATGGCTTGTATCCTATATATTGACTTTTAAGCGCAAGCATTTATGAAGCTAGCGGAAAATCCCCTCAGCAGTACTTTTGGAAGAAAACGTGGGCAACATTTTGATGGAGATATGATTATTGTGCCATCAAATTTTACTTATGAATTTGGTGGCCACTCATCCATGATAATCCTCATTGAGGTACGAGCACATTTGGGGAAAGCTGCCAGTTGTTAGTGGGAGTAAAACTACCGTTTGTCTGGCTTATAGAATTTACCAAATATAATCATGCTTTAAAAACCGTCTTCTTAAATTCCTTTGAACTTTTGTCTGATTCAATTTAATCTACGTAAATACATTCAGCTGGTTATTCCTCATATTTAATCTCCTTAAACACGCCTAATTCCAAAAGTGAGCAACAATTGTGTCCAAAATACCATTCGGTATAATCCCAATGTTTAATTACGAATGCAGAAATTGCGGTTTGTAAACACGGAGAAATTGGACCTGACAGGTTGAGGTTTTAGGCGTAAAAGCAACAACTGAATGAAAACCAGTGAAAGTGACTGCATTAAATTCCAAGAAAATTACTACAAACCACAAGAGATTGAAATTAAATTCCATTGTTTATTTAGAGCTACAAAATACATTGAAAGTTATGGGGAAAAAAGTGCCCAATGATTATGCTTTGTAAAAAAAATATCATCAAAATAACTCAGCAATTGTCTGGGTTTACATATTGAGTTATGTGGTATGTGGTATGACGTTGGGTTTCCCAGCAATTGTTGTGGAGTGAAGAGACCACCTTTGTGAGAAAATTATGATAATTGAACTTTGACACGCTATTCGCAAACCAAACTTGGGTTTCCTGACTCAAATCTTGCCCAATTCTGTCTACTTTCACTCCATACAAACAACGAGAAAGATGTTATTGGGTGAAAACGTGTAGGTTATTATTAACCATTAGTCTTGCTTTTGCTCTACAGGAAAACTGCCCTAATCTCAATCAAAAGAATTCCGAAAATTTCTAGGTTGTTCGGTCAGCTCAAATTCGGCTTTTCTTTGACACAGTTTTGGAATCTGTCACGGAAAATGGTAAATGATTGTGGGCACAACCAAAAGGCTACGCCTTCTGCGACAAAGCTCAAAACAAGAAACGGAAAATTACGCATAATTCACAAAAGGTTGTTTTTCATGTATAAAGTGAAAGCAGAGCTCTGTAGATTTCTCGGATGTTTGAACAATCTAATTATTTTGACAACAAAGAATCAAAGTAATTTTCCACCTCTCATTTTGGTAATTAGTGTAACTCACAACACGTTTGTCTCATTGTTTGAATTTTGATGCATGAAAGAACATATATTTGAAAATATAAAAACGAGATACAACTAATTTTTTGCGAGACTGGGCTCGTTGCATGTCTTTTATACGACATTTTTATTATTCAGTCATAAATCCTTCATGAGCCTGAATTGTCTTGTGGCATGCATACTCTATGGTGCTACAACTGACACATGATATAACAAACATGATTTTCACATTAATTTGTTATTTTTTGGTTGTTGGTAGTCAATGTACTTGATGATATGAGAACAACAAACATGATAATTATGTAAGCTTATTATTACAGTGTTATCGTTCTGATTTCAGTCTTTGATGGAAAGCATAAATGTAATCATAACCTAGCCCAACCACAAACTATAAGTCTGTTTCTGTGAAAATTCAAAACAAACTAATTATGTTAATCATTCACAAATTCCTATAAACATGGTAAAAGGAACACAATATTCGATAATTTAAACCACTATCTGTCAATTACAGTTGTGACCCTGCACCTTATTTGACTCGTATGCATAACTGTATGCTTTGAAATATGACTCATGGTAGAATAAGCATTGGGTAATTACACAGTATTATTAGCCCCAAGTTTTCTCTTTGATGTTTAGTAAAATCATTCAAATGCTTCAACTTACCAACGACGCTGAGATGAACGAAATGACTATAATGTGGCGTTGTGCTAAGCTGGCACTCATAAACCTGCAAGCGCATATGATTAATTTTTACATACATATTTCTCCTTTGATTGCATATATATATGTGTAAAATTGCAGTTTACCCCACTATCACGGTGCTGAGGATACTTGATCATCAAAGAGTAGTCATCAGTTGTGGGCTGATAAACGGAACGAAATCGTTGGTCTGTCGTATATGTGTAGCGACCCACCGTCAGTAAGTGGATGTCTCTGTGTCGTATCCAACTTATCTGAAAATAGCAACAACAGTTTATTATAAAGTGGCACGTGGAGCATTTAATTTCTTTATAACATTTAACCATGTTTTGTATAATATACACGAGTTTGCTTTCCTTTTGAAATTGCAAGTCTTTAATAAAACAAACTTGTTTTACTAACATTTGCTCAAGTATAAATATGTTTACTTTAAACCCAAAAAGAAATAGACCGGATCGTAAAAGCACGTTCAATTTAAACTACACCTTCCTTTTGAATACTCAATGAACATCTCATATCCTTTCTTTCAAATTTTGACATGTAGATTTAAAATTTGGCTAAAATTATAACACAAATTGAAGAAAGTTCGGTTTCATATTACAGAAATGAATGGACAAAGTGAAGACGCGCAGAAATTGAAAAGTAGGCTAAGCACAGACATGTTTAGTAGATCCTAGGGAAAATTTAGCAACATAAAAGTTATGAAGGGAAGAAGCTACTAACGGTGTATCACATATTTATTATATCTATCTATATCTTATTACATGTCGCAATTTGCTGCCTACTTCCCTTGCAGACTATACAGTTGTGAAACGACGAAGCCCTTGCTAAGTATCCAGAAATTGCATTCAAATTGAAAATTACTATATTAAAATAAATAATTTATAATAGCAAAATAAGCTTTCATTTTGGCAATGTGCTAATTCCCCATCCAATCGGTAGCTATTTTTAAACTTTTCCGTAAACGATTACTTAGCATTGTCCATTTACCGATGTCCGACCAATAAATATCCGATGTGTGTATACATATCCTTTCTTAGACCAGGGGAAATGACTTAGACTCTGGAAATAAACCAATTTGAATTCACGAAACGTTTCCCAATTCCAATTTTCCAATCAAATGGGCGCCTTAAATTACGACACGAATGGCAAATTGCGGAATTCTACGTTTGGTTCCCACCTTAGAATCTAAACAAGGCCAAACCACAGACCAATTTAAAACAAAAATTCATGCACGCTGTACACTTTACCTTTACCAACAGCAAGAAATTCCAAAAGAGAGTAATGTATTGGAAGCGAGGGACAAGTAAACATAAAGAAATAATAGAAACAAAACTGCAAAAATTCTAAGGACTGAAGGATGTCACTGCAATTTTATTCACACCCTTCTAAACATATACCATTTTGAATTTTACTGCGTGACATTGATCTCTTTCCCTAGCTAATGTAATTCATTGCATCGTCAAATAAACTTTAACTATTTGAAAGGAAATTTAGAGGAAAGATCTATGGAATAAACGAAGCTTGTAATGCGGAAAGAGAAATCATCATTCCATCAACACGGGCAACTAAAGTTCCATTTCCTCATATTGCTTCACGAGAATGTCTCGTTCAACTACATTTGTCTATTTATACCGCTCAACTCTGCTTCATTTTCCCTCTACCTAAACGTATATATATATTATATATAGTGGTGAAAGTTCTTCTTTCCAACTTCTGCAAGAACTTTTGACTTTGTATATTTATCATATTTCTGGGACTAGAAAGCTTTGTGCATGTTGACATCAGACTGCACAGAAGGATGCTATTAATTTCACTCCATACAAATTTTATTCCATCCATACATAATACATGCAAAGATGAAAGTTTCGCAATTGCATTTTAGTCTCCAAGCCTCAGAGCATCAGATGGTTTGTATGTTTTGCTCTTTGATTATGGGAGGTTTTGGAGAAAATTCATAAAATCCTCCTCGTTCCACAGACGCATAGTTATATGACTTTTGAAATGTTTGAACACCGCAGCAGCAGTTGGATGGTTCTTTGGCATTGTCTTGTGCATGAGTTGCACTAATAATTAAAGCAAAATCTCGTTAATTTCCAGCGGGAGGGTGGTTCAAGGGTTGTTTTGATGAGTGAAGTTGTTCCTCTTGCAACTGCTCCCTCCCACACCTTCCCATGTCTTTCCATGGATATCAATTTACCCAAATGTCATATCCCAAATAAACCTCCCGGAATGAACTTTCTCTCCTTGTCCTCAAGCCAAGTGCATGAGTTTTCAGACCAACGGGAAAGATTAATGAAATTTTGTGCAGCAGGAAATGACTAAGAAAATGCATCCCAGAACGATATTTTATTATGCTGTTGCAATCATAAATTATGATTTCTTGAACCGAAATACAGCTTTTATTTTAATATTTTAGATGAAAATATACTGTTCAATGTTACATGATTTAATACTAGTGTGCTAGTGAAAGTCCAATATGATAAACTGCATTTACTTACTTATATAGCTTTCACCGCTTGCAATGAACAACTCCTGCAAATTCAGCAGTCGTTGCGTTCCCATTACCTTTTACAACAAAAGTTTTACAACTGTCATACTGCATGTCCATTTACAGTCCTACATATATATTGAACGAAAGGACAATGTAACGTACTTTTACATTTTTACGCAGAGGCCGTGATTTTGAATGTGAATGCGTTAAGTAATAAACATGAGCATTATCAAAAACTTTCTTCCATACATAGATATACATTTAACAATAGCCTTGTTGACCAAACTTTGGGAGTCTAAACACTGACTGATGACAATGTCATTGTTTCTCTGTACACAGTGTCTCTAATCTGCTTTGTGTTGAGCTTAGCCCGTGACAAAATCATATTGCAAAGCCCACCATGTGTTTCCTTTTGTGTGGCTGAATTTGATGATTCAAAGGAGGGCAGGGTGTAAAGAATCGCAGGAAGCAGAAGCGTGGCAGCAATAAAGTAAAATTTGTGCCTAACAAGACGAGCACGTCCATCCAAATCCACATCATCATTTCCTCCTTTGTCTCCTCACAAATAAAATACTCATTTGCTACATTTACGACCCAACATAACACAGCCATCCATCTAATGGCAGAGTGAGGCTGAAAATAATTGAGATGCGGCATAACAGATAAGTAGTACCAAATGACCAATAAAGATGTTCAAAATGAATATAATGCATCTCTTCAGCATGAATTTAATTACCCTGTGTAATGTTGGGAGATGAACTGTAAAACGGGGAAGGGGCGTGAGACATGCGACACCCTGTACTTTAGACTAAATTCAAAACATTTATTTCCCTTGTCATTAAACTGGATGCGGTGGTGGTTAAATTAAAGTCCCTAGCTGCCGTTGGTAGTGTGGCGAAAGCATGAAAATTCTATTTATGTGTAGCGACTTTTAAATGGGATGAAAAGTTTTAGTACAATGCTAAACGACGTTAAAATTTGAATTTTTGATTTGAAGAAACTTTGAAAGCGAGCTAAAAATGTTAAATCGATATTCCCTCGAGTGTGCAAGTTTTGGATTTAAAGCAGACCTGGGATTTCCACGCTCAAAAAAGTTTTCTGCTAGATAAACCTTGCCCAGTTGTATAAACTTTTACTTTAAAAACACCCACTCAAATGTCAATTTAAAACTACATTACAATCCAAATCTACATGAATTACTGCTTTTAACTTTCACTTAAATTGTAAATGATGTTATTTCAATAAAACTAAAAGATTTTTGTGTGTACATTAAATCCATGCAGTAATATATTGGGGAAAGTAATAAACAGGAATGATTCACATGACAAGCAACAAGCACATTTCCATTTCTTGGCGAAATTGCAATTGAATTTCTTATTTCCATTTTTATTTGAGTGCAAAATGGCCATTACCCTTCAAAGTCTAAGTATGGAAGTGGGTATAAAAGGTACCAAGTTGGTTAGAATTCAGTTTAAAGGAAATAAATTCTACTGGGCTACTCTGATGTTCCAATATAAAAGTAAACGAGGATCTCATGTATTTAGGTTACCAGCGTCGTTACTACTTGAGAGAGAGAGAGAGAGAGCCTTGCGAAAGGAGAAAATGAGGTTTGTGAGGACAAAAGATACTTTATATTCTAGATAGGTATCGCAGTTTTTACTTTTTAAAGGTTTCAATTTCATGAGTGTGAGAAGGAGGAAATGCTCCTGATCATGATCATGATGATATTGGTCGATGGTTCTGTCCAATTCTATTAGAGTACAAAGCACCTTCAAAATACGGTCCAGCTTTACGTGGTTTGGTCTCCTTTCTTGTCACAAAACTTTACTGCTGCAGAGAGAGAAAGAGGAGAAATGTGTATTTCTCTAGTCCTCTGTTTTGTAGCAAATATAGACAGAGGACAAGCACCAAATCACACTTTCACCATTTGTTGGACGTGAGAGAGGGCGCAATCTAATTGTAATTCAATGGATGAAGATGAGATGGTATTTCGTTTTACTTTACGTGAAAAAGCTCATGGATTTAGTTGAATTGGAGGGGTTAGATTTTGTCCATGGCCCTTCTTCCATATAGGTTCTGGGTGATGGCGACAATGACGGTCTTTTCAATACGTGCCACGACATATTTGTTAGGTTACAAAAATAAGTAGAGTGGAACAAGCTAAACAGGAGATAAAACCCAGACCCGACTCAATCAGCCTGAATAAAAGTCGCAATAATAATAATAACAGTAGAAGAATGAACTTGGTCCTGAATACTATCAGATTTTCACTTTTATCTCACCACAAAGAAGGAAACAATAGAGAAATTAGTCCCACTAAAATACGTTCATAATACAATAAGCAAAGCCGAAACATTTTGACCTATTTCGTGTCCAACTTTCTCCTCCTCACTTGTTCTGCCTCATTATCACTATTCCCCATCAAACACAGACAACGGTAATAAGAATTAAAGGAGGACTGAAGTTCAGTGGGATTTATTAGCTATCGGTCTTCATCACCTACCCTCTCTACTTGGCTTGTACTTTTTATTTTTAAGGGTTCGGAAATTCTGGGACGCGGATCTTTCAATCAATCAAGAGCTAAAAAGAGATCGATTTCACAAGTGTAGCGGCATGTGCTGTCATGCATTCTTTCTTTTTCTCACTTCCTTCCAAATCAATTTTCGTCCTTGTTCCCTACTTATCCAAAGCCAAGTACAATATAATTCAATAAGCTCTAATACGACCTCTCTGTCACTCAATTTTAATATCATTATGTACTATACAAAATCATTCTGTGAATTCCAAGTCATGTGCTTCCTGTATTTTGTAACCTTATCATTATGCTTCCGTCAACACCCAAACTGTCAAAAAGAAAGCAGCTGGCTTTCAAAATTGTCAAATCAGTAAAATTGGAAAGCAAGGATAAAGCGTTTTGGAATAATGAGCTTCTCTATGTAATGAGGCCAGTGACATCGTCAACAGTGGACAACTATCATTTGAGAAGATAGGTAAAGGTTGCAAAAAGAAAGTAGAACTGGGCTGAGTAAAATTTACAACCATTTTATCCTATATACAAATAAATGTAATGTATCGGGTATCTGGGAACGAACGTAAATTTTAATAAAAGTTCTCTGCAAATTTTGGACCTCACAATTGATTTGACCCTATTGGATGGTCATTGTGTGTTATCACTCGTTTCTTGGGTGAAAGGTTTCTTTCTCCTTCTTTTCTTGAACTACTTTCTTCTGATTCGTTTTCGTTGTTAGTTTTGATGTCGTGTCAGGTAATCATCAATTAGAATGCATCCACCCATTATTCGCACACTTTTGTAAAAATCGAACACCGACATTGGCACAATTGGGCACTGAAGATAGAATGGACGAGGTAAGAACTCGACATAATGATTAGGACATGCAAGTTGTTTATTTTAGCTGCTACTCCCTTGTTGTTCATATTATAAAGAAAATCAATTAAACTGACATGACACGACATTCCCAGCTTGCTCTCGCGTGAAGAGAAAATGGTCATAGCCATGATCAATTTTCCAAGTCTATTTTGCCAGTAATTGCAGCGAAATGAGAGCAGATTCGAGGAAACACCCGTCAGTTCAAATTAGTATTTCCTTCAAAGCTCATAATTTTGTGTGGATTTTTTATGTTCAACAAACCTCCAAGGGCTCCAGATTTCTCTCTCAAAACATTATGAGTGTGAATTAATTCTGGTAATTAATAATTCCATTCTTCACAATTTCTAGGTTAATTTATAAGGCTTCCAATTGTAAATGGAAGCTCTATATATGTAATTAGCACAAAGGAATTTTCAAATCACAGCATAATTGAGTTGGTGCCTCATTACATGAAAATTAGTAGAAAGCAGGCCTATAAAACTATCTACAGGTACTTGGCAGATGGATAATAAACTACAGCATAATAAACTGCTTTGACACGTGTTTTTCTTAATCAACATCAAGCTTTTATTACACAACCACCTTCATTCCGAATGAATTGTTTAGCTTGCAAATATGCTCACTGACCCATTTGTGTGGAAATAGTCTCCGGAATCATTGGAATCTGTACAGTGGAGGGAAAGCTGACTGAATAAATAAATACCTATATAGAAAGATGAATATTTTACCACGTTCTTTCCTAATTTGCAGCTTTTTTTGTTTTAGCGTTTCTAAATCTTTTTACTTGGTTCTATTTTTGAAATGTTCCACAAAAAAATCACTGTCCAATAGCAGATTAAAAGGAGGGATTAGTAAATAGTTTGGAAATTGGATGTGAAATCACAAATGAGCTGGGAATGAAGGGAGTGGCCAATCCCAGTAATTCTAAATCCGAAATTAGTCTTCCCAAAGTCTTGAGTCTCTTCCAAAAGTCGTAATATCACGTGTAACTATCCTCTCAGTTTACTTTCCTTTTAATCCCTCGTTTGGAGCTTTCTCTTTCTACAAACTCTGTCTCACTTCTTTTCTCTTGGATGAGCTAAAACTGGAGAATTTAGAAGTGGATTTAGAAGTTGAAAATAGGTAAGAAAAGCAAAGTCGTGTATTTCCTAATCGAATGAAATGACTCAATTCTTCGACTCTTAAAAAAGAGAAAGCAACGAAATAACAATTGTACAAATGTTTCACAATATACATTGTTGAACAAGGAGAAGAGGAGAATTTGCAAAAGTTTGGATTTTGGAAACTTGAACCTTTTTAGTCATGCATCAAGGTTGAAACTCCTTTGTCTGCGAATCACTAGTTAATTTCTAATAATTCTAATTCTTCACAAAATATGAAAAAGAACAATAAGAGACTTAAAGGCATTGAATAGTAAACTAATTAACTTCATCCTTCACTAAACATTGCAAAAAAATGCAAAGTTGAAGGTTTTAATTAATATTAATTAACTATATTTTTTCTCGAGTTTGTGAACGTCACTAGTTGATTGTCTACATGATTCGAAATTTAGACACAAGCCAAATGGAAAAGAACTTAAATTTGCACATTCACAAATTTTCTCCTACATTTTAAATCACTACAACATAAATTGTGGACCAATGCAATAAAGTTCATCAATTT
Source organism: Proisotoma minuta (assembly GCA_034698145.1). Classification (NCBI taxonomy): domain Eukaryota; kingdom Metazoa; phylum Arthropoda; class Collembola; order Entomobryomorpha; family Isotomidae; genus Proisotoma; species Proisotoma minuta. Next base: position 27,426 of record JAQIXN010000254.1, read on the forward strand.
AATAAAACATATCTCTCACCATTTGTAAAATGTCTTTTCATTGAACGATAGATTTTCATTTAAAGTATCAATTTGCATACTCAAGTTTTCCTTAAATTATAGCAAAGCAATAGTACTCAAAAGTATGTGGTTTTGGCTCCTGCGGTTTATTTCAACTTGACTAACTCACTTTTAGGACGTTGACATTACAATCTAAAGAATGAGATGCAAGAGAGAGAAAAGCCAACAACTTTCCAAATTCAGTTAATTCTATTCCTACTGCTTCATGTAAAATCTTCATTATAATCAAAGGGAAAGCGGATAAACTGCTGAGTTGAGCTGAGGGTGAGTAAAATTGGATGTTAGATGGATATGGAAGTTAGCACATTCAGCATTTTGACAACTCATGCAAACGCATAAGTGTCCTGATTTCCATAAACATGAGCCTCCGTTTGGATGGAAAGAGAAAGTTGGAAATATTTGGCAAAAGGCAACGATAACGAGGAAGAAGCCAAACTCAAATGTTTACTTTGGATGCGACTGCTTTCAACGCATTGCACTGCATCTCCAATTGTAAAATTCCATGAAACACAAACAAGGCCTTTAAACATTTCCTTATACAATTCGATAAGTTAGCTTAACTTTTTTCAAAGGGCAAAAAATCAAACCTATCAAATTTATTTTTCATATGGATGTCGAATAAAATGTCATATTTAAACAAAAGTCAATAATACATATCATATAAAGTACCATTATTTTAGCTGACTGAAATAATATGGCTTGCTTTTTTGTGCTTTCTTTGACATTATTTACTTTATATATAAATTGTCAATAATAGCTGAATAAAAATGATTTTTCAACTTATTAAAGGTATTAAATTCAATGTTTCATTTATAACCATTTACAAACACAATAATCAGAATCAATCGAAGTTTATAAATTTTAGACTAATGATAGAATACCACCTTTTCCGGCAACTTAACTTGTCAGACAATTACAAAACTTTGTGGCACTTAAAAAGCTTAAATAACACCCATATCTATACAACTAAAATAGATATGTGCCATTTTACAATAAAAGTTGGAGTACATTTTCATTATTGTTACTCAAGTTTGCAAGCGAAAGTTTTTAGCTAGTTGAACTGTTTATATTTGAAAAGAAACTGTTAATAAATATTTTATCAAGTTTGAAATATGCAACTATTTTTATAATCAATTAGAGACGAGAAATACTCGCCCCTTTCTTGTTAATTTTTGAGAAATTACTTGGCTCTACCCAATTATTAATAATAAGTTCAATGAGTGAGAAAATAACATTTCAAGATTAGAAAATAAAAGTCTTAGCTAATTTAGTTCTGTTGATTTTACTACTTCCGTTTGAAAACGTAAATAATAACATACTTTCTTGTGCTTGATTTGTTTTGTTTGGTCATGTATTTTTTTATCTAAAAGGTAATTTACTAAATAAAAAAACCTAACTGATGATGGGCGGAGTAGAGTTCAGCCGTGAAAACGAGGCCAATGAATGTCGTTAGTTTGACTTTTACAATTTTTGCATGTGATAATTTAATGGCTTTAAACAATTTGCAAGTATCAATTATCTTTGTAATAAATTCATGTCGCATGTAGTATTGCTCAGTTAGCCCTTGCTGAAATGTCAATTACATTTTAGCATGTCACAAACCGTTAGAAACTGCTCAAAGTAAATGCCTTTGTGATTGGAATTTTTCTAAAACCTCATTTTTCTTCTCTTTTTGTTATAAAGTACTTAATCAATAACCTACAAAACATTATTTGCCAAAAATGGGCAAATATAATACCGTAAATATATATACCTATAGATATTTAACTACTCGACGTGGCTGAGATAGATATGTACGCCTCGTTTAGCTGTATAAGCAGAAACTTTGATTTGTTCTGTTTCAGTTGGGACAAAAATTGGGACAACAAATATCTTTTGCTAACAGTAAGAAGGAAATCAATGATGCGAGGCATTCGTTTGCTTTCTTTTCTATTCGCATCATCAGTGATTGAGACAACACAATGGGATGGTGCCATATCTTCGTTAGAAATCAGCAAACACACACAAAACGTTCCTTTCACTCCCTTCCGGTTTGTTTACACTACAACTTTCACCCAAAGAAAGTACATGTGATGAGAACTTCAATTTATTACCCTCAGAACAAACAGGTTTCTTGTAAAATGTTATTGATTTTCATATTAAAAGAGGAGATAAATGAAAGCATATAACTTACTGTTTTATCTCCCAGATTCTTGACTTTACAATTTAAGTACGCAGTCTTGCCCAGAAGGGCCGTGACGTTTGGAGATGCCGACTTGTCAATCCAAGGAAGCCCCAGCCTCTGTAATTCTTGTATTCTGGCAGCTTCTTCAGCCTCCAGGTCAACTGTGGACACATTGGTCTTTATGGAAGAGGAAACATTGTGGAGTGTGTAGGGAGAGTCCTTGAGTTCCACGGAGGTGGCAGAGGAGGAGGACGAAGAGGTACTTGTACTCGAGTGAAGGGACTTATTGGAAGCCCAACTGCCCTTTGTGGCATCTTTCCCAATAGGATTCGCTCCATCAGACACGTGTCCAATCACTGGAAATTCAAGGAAAAAAGAGGAAATTAACATTTGTTATGTAACAGCACTAAATACTTGAAGTATATATGGCGCAGTAAATTTAGTTTACACTCCCAGTTTTATGTTCTCGTCGAGCGTCGTTAATTAGAAAATACATAACCATGAAACAAAAATTAATTTCACCTACTTGACCGCAATATTCATTATGTCGAAAATCAATTTTGCCATGTCTTAAATTTATTATATACTTATTTGTACATAGACTAATAAACTTCAGAATGGACTACTTTCTCTCGTCTGAGTACAAATCGAAAGCTCATTCATATATATTTTTATGACCATATTAAGCAGCTCCTTAAACTACACAGTGGCATTAACAGTTAATGTTTTCTTGGTTAGCGATACAATCATAAAATGATTGGATAACTGTGTTGCTACTTTAAAGTAAAGAGAGACTGATCAACTTTCCTTCGGCCTTTTTAGTCCACGCCATTTTATTCTGTTTTTGATATTTATAGCCTTTTTAAGTACAGGATAAGACCAAAAGCCAAGTAAATTATGGTGTGTTGCCTGAGTGGGTGACTACACTAATGTTATCAAGGGAAAGCACTTTCTCCCTGTATTCTTGTTATGGGCTTCATCGGTCCTCTCTCAAAAATTACTTCAATTCTTCCCGTCTATTATCTAGAAGCATGTACACTGTTCTGAGGCCATCAGTTGAAGTGGAAAGCTCCTGCTTCTTCTGCTTTCACCAGATAAGACAATGTCCACAAAATATATCGCTTTCTATATATGACAACCGCTTTTGGTTTCCAGCCAGCCAGTCACAGTAACTGCTCACTTGGATTGCGCATTTGTTTCAAGCACGTTAAGTTTATAGTGAAAGAGGACTTGAAGTCAACAAGACAGCTGAGGTCGGAAATCTAGAGTGCTCTAAACAGTCTAAAACGATGAAAGATATTGCCTCAAGGCCACTAATCTCGGCCCTATATAAAAAGAGAGAAAAAATGCAGAATTTGTGCTGTTGCATTCCATCTACAATTGAACATTATATTTAGAAGGTTGGGATTGCAACAGTTTTTTTAGCAGAGAGAGAGAGAGGAATTTTAAGAATTTAATAAATGCTCGATAAAGGATTGCACCATAAAGAATTTAGGAAATGAGGACAGGACAGTTGGACGTCTATCTCGAGTTTGCTCTTGAAGGGTATTGTTGCGTGCTAATCACCTTCTTAGCAGTAGAATGATGCAACTGGGAAAAAGTAGTCTGGAGAAATTAGGCCACAAGATTTTCTCCAACTTTAATTACAAACAAAAGTGATTAATTCATCAAGACAAGAGATGAAACGGTAGATTCTAAGAAAATGGGTTTAGGAGAAGTAAAAGAGAAAATGAACTCTGCTAAAAGTCTGAGATGTTTAAAGTTAAGTGTTTGACTTTCTGGAATTTGTTCCTCCTTCATATCTAATCTTCTTTCTTTGGTACATAAAGAGACAAGATTTGCACTCGTTAATTACATCATCACTACCTGAAACAAAAATTTAATTTTGCGTCCCAAGAGGAGAAATTTTTGAAAGAAATTCAAGTGATGGGATTTAATTATATAGGTAGGTACATGAATCGAAACCAGCAAAATAATTCCTCTTTAGCTCTTTACGTGGCAATTAATCGCTATTAAATAGAATTGGAATGGAAATTATAACAATTATAGATCAGCCAGGATTAGAATGCATAATTCAATTATCTATAATTCTATTTTTGATATAATTCTTGTTCAACATTGAATTAGCCATTAATTACCTTGCCAAGGTGCAAAGTATGCTGAAAGACTATAAAGAAAACTAAGGTAGAATAAAATGAGAAAATTCAATGAGAACTTGGAGTTAGGTCTAGTTTTGTGAAGTGAAAGTTTCTCATTGAGTTGACTGGTATTAATCTAAGAATATCTTTCGATGTAGGCTAAGTCAATCACCACCACAGACAGAGTGCTTATTACACGGCCTTTTATTTTTGGCCAAGTGTCCCACTCCATTCTCTTCATACCACACAAACAATGAAAGGGAAAGAACAAAAGGCTAACGATAAAACACATATTGATCCAAATACGATAATCAACAATTCCCAACTTTTGTGTAAAACTTGTCTTCCATGCATATTTACTTTTATAGCTAAAATGTATATTTATAAAATGGAGAAAGTGGAATAATATTTAAAAATTAAATAGACCATCTTAGGTTTCAATCAATCTTGGGTGTAAAATGACAGTTTGAGGCGGAACGAGCAAAGTGTATCTATCAACAAATTGGCTGCACCTATATATCTGTATGTATGTATATTATCGAGTTTGTTGATCTTCACTTTGTTCGCATTGTACAATAAATAGAAAAGCAAACCATTTATTAGATGTTTGTATAGGGAATTCACAAGTTAAAACTTATCTCTCATTTTTGACGTTGATAAGAAAGGACGGGCTAATTGTAACTGCCAGCTAAAAGGGATATCTTATGACTGATAGAAAAGGTCATGTGTGTAGGTGGAAGGCACGTTTTGTATCGTGTGTGGCATTACAATTAAACTTATCCCAAATTAACCTAAATATAATGGACAAATCTTTACAGCATTTAATGGTCTTTACTAATACATCTGACTAATTGCCAAAAGCTACTACTGCTGCAAGAAATTCAAAAACTAGTGCAAATACATCCAGAAGAATAAAATTCAGTATTCTAAATTATCCACAACATAGAAAGTAAGAAGAAGGTGAGAAAATCATGACATTGGCGAAAGTAGAAGCAAGTGTGCGGAAGTCTATCTGTCTGCATTAGAGCAATCTTAAACGTACATCGATGAACTTTTATATTCCCAATCCTGAATTATGACTCTGTTTTATGTCCTTCTACTTTCTCCCCCCAAAAACCAGCTAGAGGCTGGACTATCTTTGTTCTTCCCCTCTACTTTCACTTTCTATGTATACACATATATATATAGCTTAACAAAATACCTTTTTACTCAAACAAGAGTTTACAAAGATCCGAAAAACTTGCCTTCGTCATCTCTGAACTTTATGATAAGATAAAATGTCTAGATTTTAGAGCGGAAGATAAAAGAATTACAACACGCGTATGAAAGAAATGTACAGTGTGGAAATCTGCAAAGATATTATATAAGAATTTAATAATCAACGGAAGCCTGGAGATCACAGTTTTCAATCTTACATAAACCACAATAAATTCTTTGGTTTGTCATAGCTTTAGATTAAAAAAGAAAAGTCAAAAATCAACCATTGCTTTCTTTTGTTTTCTTCTACCACACGCACATTTGGCATTTTTGAGTGACAGCATTTCGGAAGAGAAACGCATTTCCTTCCCCCTCGTCTGTCTGGAAGATGATGATTATGTTTAGATAGAAAATTGAGGTCTAGTCAACTACTCTAATCCCTAGAAATGTTATACAACTGAAAAGAGCTTGCAAAGCATTACTACCCAAGCGATTAAGTAAGTTTAACATTTGACTGCAAGTATATATGGGGTGGGTGAAAGTTGTTTGTCTGAGTTGCATGTTTAATCCGTTTGAGTAAACAATATTAACATCGATATACAGATTATAAAATTATATTACAAATCAGTATTATTATCATTATCTAGAAGTAAGATTAATGTATTACAATACGTTATTCCATAGGTTTTTATTGGTTAACGAGTGCAGTAACTCATTATAAGTGCACGTGTTGTATGTAACTCCCTAGGCATCTGGAGACTGACACAACTTTCTTCGTTCACAAAATTATAAGCTGATACAGTAACTCGTGTGAAATATTACTCTGGGCCGGAACAGTTGCGACGAAGCGAGTTAATTTGATACAGAAAATACTTTCTCCAATACCACATTACATTTTCTACTTGCTTATATTTTGTGGCAAGTTTTCGTCGGTGCATAAAGATAAAATTGCACTTCCTCCAAAAAAGTAACAAGAGACGTAATTCCATTTGTCATCCAACCACGTGATATGTACATTAATAGTTCTATATATGTATGTAAGTTAAAGCCAAGCTGCATCGTGGAGTAAGTGCATGACTTTTTAGGCATTCAGAACTTTCTGTAGTACGGAAGGGAACAAGACATTTATAGTGTAATTTTAGAAAAGTTCAGCTCAACATAAGATTACTTTTCCCATTTTCTATCAGCTATCTTCCCCTAATCCACATATAAAATTATTCTGTCACATTTTTGCCTACAAAAGAATATCCAGCACGTAAACTTTCACCAGAAGAGGATCCGCGTCCACGAATGTTAAACTGTATTTATCCCTTTCGGAGCAACTATTTAAGGAAAGCAAGCAATTCAATAAATACTTCTTTGCGTATCTACTGAAAATGGTTAAAACTTTCTCCTTTTGCACTCGACATTCTGAATCTGGCAATTAAATATATGCGTTTGTTAACCTCTGAAAATGCTTTTCTTGTTCAATAGAATAAACTTAGATATGTTCCATTAATTAGCACCTTTAAAATAATTCGGGGTTTTAATATGATATCTGGAAAAGTTGCTCAGGTTTAAAATATATTTCTCGAAAGAAGACCTTTGTTAATGAATTTTTCTTGAATGGTTTTCTTATATTATTACAGGCCTAAAAAATGTCAACCTTTTCCACCATTTTCCCTGTCATTTTGAATGGTCTTCTAAAAACTTTATTTGGAAGAAGCTAAAATAGAAGCAGCATTAAGTAAAGTCGTTAGTTTCCTTTTACTTTTATACAACTAACTATCCTTCAGGGTGTCGTTTATGCATTAATTCAAAGTACGAGAAATCCTTTCCTTCATTCTTTAGTGGAAACAGTTTTTCGCATCGTGGCATCCATTAAGCTAAAAGTTGGAGGGGAAATTGTTCAGTTTTTTCTTAATTTCATTTGTATCGGAGGTTTTTTGGATAATGATTAGGATAGGATTCGTAGGTTGAGAAAAGAGAGAGAGAGATTGTATAAAAGAAAGGGAAATAACTGAGAAGAAAATGAATGGGGGATTTGGATTTACTATTCCAATTCGGATTTAATGGTCAATTCATAGTTAGAATAAAGGTCGCAATGAGGTGGGGAGAGATATTGACAGTGGTGCATTCATAGACTTAATCCCACATAATACTCTCATCATTTTTGTCACGATACACTTTCGCTAACACACAAAAGGTTTTATGAAAGTATAGTTTCGTAGTGGATAGACAACCTCACTCAGATAAAAAGAGACAGCCTTGTTTGTATCTTCTGATAAGCTGGGGAAAGGAGGATAACAAAATGCGTGGGTAATAATAATGAAGCGTAAAATATGTCATTAAATCTCAATGCAGCAGTATAATACTCAATCAGTGTTTGTCGGTAGTAAGGGCTATCCCCACTGACATTTGCAATTACGTCCAATTGAACGATTATTCCCCTCAGAATAAGAAATGCATTGAAATTCTTGAAAGGAAAGGATAAAATATAAATGAGCTTCTTCTCCAAATATTATAGTTTCATTATCTATCTGATAATGTGAGTATTGTAACTAGTCCTCTTGAGAAACATTATAAATTAATGAGCAAATGTCTTAGCTAATTTCAAAGTTGCGCACAATCTACAAAACTCGCCACAGATATAAAATTATTTGACAATTAACGACGTCTAAAATGAAAGAAGAATGAGAATGATATGAAACAAGTCCTAATTGCACACCCGCCACTTATTCTTAAAGGATTCCTGCCAACTTTTCAGTTTTGTGAAGGTATTATATAAATGCAGGTAAGACGTGTTTTCTCAGCATATAACAATGGAAGATGTAAACATGACAGTGACAAAAGGACAAATTAATTGATAAAAATGAGAAAGTTCCATCTAAGCTTAGTTGAGACACTGACTTTGTGTTAGACATTTACAAATGAGTTTCCACAAAAGATTTGGAACGGATGTGAAAGTTGCTCCTCATTTATGTCTCTTGCTGTATAGGAAATTAAAACATTGGCTTGTAAGCCGAATCTTTCACAATAGAGTTCCAATAAAATCACAAACCAGTGGTAATGATACAGTATTGTTCAAATAAAATTAGATGTGTGCAGTTCATGGAAGAATAGATGTGCTTGAAACAAACAAGTTTATGTCCACAATAACACGGTTACCTACTTTCCTTTCCGTATTTTGGTGCGAGGGAGAAAGTGCACATCATTTTTCACATTAGTTGTCCCTCAAGGAAAAATTCATCATTTTAAAAGTAGTGGGATCGAGACACAGGTGCAGTGCAAGCTCTAGTTTTGGGATTTCTATATCATATATTATATGTTATATGTGCGCCAACATTTCTACTAATCGTAATTTCAGATTTGTTGCGTCACACTACATGTACTTTTTACCCCAATTTCTTATTTATTTAAAAGTACTTTCCTTTTTGTAATTTTTGAGGCCAGACCCAAAAATTTTACTTTTTCTTCCGGCTGGTTTTGTACTGCCATATCATAGATATGCTTTTAATTCCTGGCAATTAAGCATTCGCACTTGTCCTTGTCAATCTTGCTTCAAAAGAGAAAGCTTTGAACTTGAGAGGTAAACAAGGTCAAGGTATATGGCTTTGTCTTGCACGTAAGAATTTGGTGATGAAATATTTGGTGGATAAAACTTAACCCAATTAAGCAAATAATGATTTGACTTAATCAGGAAAAGTAAATTTATTTCAAGGACTTAGCAGTCAGAAGAAAAAAACAAATGTCACTCATATTATATCAATAAGTTTTGGTTAATCTAAAAGTTAAAACTTTTCTACACAAAGTTACATAATATAGGAGACCAAAGAAGAGTATGAGTACTACGATTACAATAAAATAGTTGGTAAATACTTTGTAGAAAGTTGCTTTCTCTTTTGCTATTCCTCAATTTAGTTTTGTGGATTGCATTTCCCGGAGAGCAGCTTTGTTGTTAGTTGTAATGTGTTGCGGTTATGTCTTTGGGATATAATTGCTTGAATACAAATCTAACAACGCTCTGCAGATGCTGTTGCAGCAACTCGGATAATTAATTATATATGCTTTCCAAATACTACACAACTTGTTCTAATCTGAGGGCAAGTTAAGTCAAGCTCTCATAAATTCTTCCTTCCCGATTCCCATGTCAAGTAAATAGATGAGTTCAAGTCAAAGGGAAGATATTATTTGAGAAGAGAGGAAATGAGTAAAATTTCTTGGACGAGTAGAACATAGGAAGTGAGTCAATTTGGGGAAACAACTTTTGTGATTGGAATCAGTGCTACCACATCTTTCATGTCATCTTGTCCTACTACCTGTCACCCTTTTTGCCAAATTTACTTCAAAAGTTCTTAACTTGATTCTTCAACTTTAACTCTTTATATCTACAGAGGAATGTCTTCTTATGTAACCCTTATGTATATAACAATTCTCTTTGTCTCGGGAACAATTTAAACTTGAAAATGAGGTAAACCACAAACTGTGTGGAATAATAAAATAATTATTAATTTACGCACTTTCATTGAAATATGATTACGTATACCCATTTAAACAACTTTCTCACAACGAAATTTCATTAAGTCCTTTTAAAATTGCTTCACATATTTAAATCATAAATAGCCAACTTGACTTTGGTTACATTTGGTTCATGTTAGCGAAAAAAAGTAGATATAAATCCATCAAAATAAAGTAAAAAGCCGTTTACCTCCTACCAAGGGAAATCTATACGTGTTAATTCAATCCAATTCATCTCCTTGTTTTTTGCTGTCAAGAATGAGAAAGGCAATCAATTAATAATGACTTATTCCTTGTCAGTGAGCTGGCTAAGTGTAACATTCAAACCACAAATAAAGCATTAAACGTTACCAGAGTATGCCATTTTGATAATAGCACCACCTTACTCATAAATTATGAGTCATAATACCTATACGGCAACTTTCTATTAGAGTCTGTTAGTAAACGAATATCAAATGGGATGTGGCATATCATGTTTCTAGTTGATTTTAATCCAACTTGACAGTGATTGTCAAAGGTACAAGTTAAGTGTTGGGCCTATGTAAGTGTCTTACTATAGTAAGACACAAAAAATATTTGCTTAAAACCTCGTTGATATATAGAGTGCCTTGCTTTTTGAATTATTTATTAGAAACTTCGGATTACGATGTGTACACTTGATATTCTGATTAAAAATCAATAGAAATAGAGTCTAGTATCTGGGAGGCTCAACCAGTAATTGATTGAGATGTTTATATTTAATGGAGAAAATGCTAATGTTTGTTTTGCTTATTCATTTAAACAAAGGTTGCAAATTTGATAAGTGAGTGCCTGAGCTGTGTATATATACTAGTATATTGAATGATGAATTGCAATTTTATTTATCCTCATCATCAATCTAGACAAAAAATAATGGAAATACCATACAGTAAATTATTTAAGCATAAATTTCATCAAATATATAAGAAAGTAAATTGCTTTCTCTTTTATTTTCGCTTAAGAAAGAATCCTTCAAAGTTTCATGGCAAAGTAGATACAAAAGATCAAATGTCAAAGTTTACAATTCTATGCTACTTTGAATACTTTCATCCACTGACAACAATCTAAATCGAATATAAAAGAAGTAGACAAGCACAAGAAGAAAGCTCACAGATGTTGTTGGAAAAACGTGAGCAGAGAGTTAAAAAATGAGGAAATGTAAATGAATGCAAATGTATTCATGAGAAATGCGGTTGATTGTTTGAGGAAAATTTCATTCAAACAAACCAAACGGCCATCAACATAAAGAAAGTAGAACCTGAACGCCAGGAAAGAAAGTTTCCTACTCAAATTTGAATAAAATTGATGTTTCTTTTTATGATTCAATCTATTGCTACTTTAATTCATTCTAAAACTAACTTAACCTCCAATTTATTTTGTACTGTTGATAAATGGACCTTTTATCTATTTATAGCAATATCTTCTCAATTCTGTATCATATCGATTCATACCTAATTTAGTAGGTTTCACCAAGAGACTTTTCCCTGGTTGGAAATAAGTTGGGCTTTGGAGAACAATTTGCAATGGGAACGCGAAAGGAATACTTAAAATATTCCTTTTTCATAAAGACATTAAAAACGAGCTGGTTTAGTTTGAATAGATAATGATAATGATGCATCTTCAATAAATGACACAAACATATGTGACAGCTTCAAAAAAGTATAGTATTAAGTATTAGTTAACATGTTATTATATAAAAAAAATACTCATTGATAATCGAAAGATAAAGAAAAGTATTTTTTTGTAAAAAACTAATTTAATTTAATTTGTAATTTAGCCATGCCGAAATGGAATAATGGAAACAGAAATTGGTTCAGCCACAACTTTTAACTTTTTGTATCATTTGATTGTCGAAAGAAAGGTATTATATGAGAATGGAAAGAGTATCGTCTTCCAACTTTTTGATTCTTTTAGAAAAAGAAAGTTGAAATCGTTGCAGAATTTATACATGATCGATTTTTCAGCTAATCTAAAGCTAAATCCCTTTGTCTTTGTCTCGGTTGTGTGTGAAGACTGCAAATGAATCAAAGTTCTAAATTTCCTCTAGTTTTACCAACCACATCTTCAACTCTTCGACATCGGCATCCACTAATAATGTTTAGTTGGCTTGATCCAATTTGCCTATCTCCTGTTTGTGGTGAAAGTTCCATTTTCCAACTCGGAATTTTGGATTAGAGGTAGATTTTAGTACACAAGTATTAGTTACGGGAAAAGATTTTGGTTTGCATTGCCATAAATTACTTGCCGACTTTGACACTGGGTTGGATTGCTTCAATAAATTAGTGTTGGTGGTGGCCGTGGTTAAAAGTAAGGAATGAGCACATACGTGAATTTCCTTGATAAGGCTCTCCATTCACATTCTATAAGTTTCTTCTTCCCTAAGCCAGCTTAGTTGTTGATTCTTGGTGGGCATTTGAGATAACATATAGTATTGAGTAACAGACAGCAGTTTCTCTGTGCCCACTGACTGAAAATGAGCTAAGAAAGACGAATAACTTGGCAAAGCGTATTAGTCCGTTTTGAACATTTATCACGGAATGCACATCCATCTCAAATTTGGAATTTGGAAAGAAGAGAGTCAGAGGAGTGTGCAAGATTAATGTCAAAACCATCCAACTAATATTCCGTTAGAAATTACATGGAATGCATATCAAGGATGGAATTCGTTTTCCTCGCTCTAATTTCAGGATTATCGAAACTTACACACTCATTTATAATCATTGTGGTGATAACCACAATCACGTGATACATTTATTAGCATTGGACTTTCACTTCCGTTTTGAAAGCATCCAAAACCGTATTTAGTTGAAGGAATAAAAGCAAATCTATAATCTGAGAAATAATGGAAGCCGACCAGACTTGAGCCATCAAACCAAACTCTTGAATGGTTTCACGGTTTTCAACCCTTTGAGAAAGGCATTGTCTTTCACTTTCCCTCAGATAGAGCAAGCAGGGGCCATCAGACTAGCATTGGAATGGATTGGGTTTTATAGTTTAATGCAAAATGTTGAATGCGAATGCAAACGTAATCCAATCTCATGAGCGATGAACGACTAGTGAACTGAATATCTGCTCTGCATATTGATTCCTTATACTTTCCAATTCATTCTTTGAATTTTATTCCGCTCCTTTACCTATCTATTCCTTTCTCTAAAGCCCAATAGAATGGTGCCCATTATTCCCTCCGACCCAATCTATCTGTAAAATGATATAACTTATCGCTCTACAAGACAGCAATGATATTCATGGTAAAAATGGCCTTTTTATTACTTGTATGAATCCTCGAGATAGGGTATAAATAAATGCATAAAATTGCAACAAATTTCACTCTCTTGTTTTCCCACATCCAATTTTTATTGCTGAATGAATACGTTATAGTTATTGTCACAAATCTGGATCAGTCAAATCCCTCATTCCCATTCACATTTTTATGCAAAATATATTTTGTTGCTTTGTTGCATGGATTTGGATAAAAATAAAAACAAATTATACGCTACCATAGACGGAAAGAGCTATTTAGAAGTACGTAATGAAATGCTTTTGACTTTGCAATTCTTCTAGAGTAAGTGATTAATCTGAAATATAGGGAATTCACTTGATTCTATCCAATTTTCTATTTGATCTGGTCAACAGCCAAATTCCAAATCAGACGAGACAAGTACAGGGACTGGGAGGAGTTGACTCGTCACAACATTTACTCGTTTATCCTTTTAAAGCAGTCAAGTAGGATTACTGACCACAAACAAGCGATTTTATCGGGATATTGTATTATTAAACCTGTATTCTATTCTCCATTCAGTCATTTTAGAATAATACTAGTATTCCTATTTATAAAGCAGCAACAACCAATGCAAAACGCTAGTGCTCAATTACTTAATTTTCTATTATTGTTTTGTTTTTGGATGTTTGCTTGACTCATACATTGTTAATCATTCTCTACGCATTTGCCAAATTGACATTTACCATGCATATTTTCATTCAAATACAGTTTTTTAAAGCATTAAAAATTGTTATAAACTGGTTTTCTGCAGATTATGGCAAATCTTTACTTATTTGTAAAGCCACAATTTGAACAAATTTCAATAATATCTATAATGTATTTAGTAACCGGTATATTCACAAAGAGAAAGGTCAGGTGCCAAAAACTTTTCCACAGAACTTTAGTCTTGAGTCTGGAAAATTCTGAGATTAAAGTTTCATATCATCTATATAAAACATCATAGATATGAAATGGAAAGAAGATATGAAAAGCATAAAATGGCAATTACCAAAAAGAAAGCTCTTTAAGAAGAAACTTCCATCCACAATTTAGTTTTCAAGGGCAAACTGGAGACAAATCGCATTCAACCATTTCCTTCCGAGAAGAAGCTAAACGTGCAGAAACATTAAATTGCAGGATTTCTTGAAAGAAAGTTTCCTCAATTTTGTGATTGGCAGGATTTGCAATCTTTCATTGTGTAATGCTTGCACATTACAAAACGGCTGCAAACTTTTACCCAATTTAAGCACACATTTCATTTGACCTACCCAGTTGTTGCATGCAATATTTCATGCCACAAATTTTGTGCTTTGTAAGTAATTTCAAATGGTAAACTAGGAATGCAACAAAATTTTCGAAAAAGTCGAAAATTAATAATAGTCATTGCAACATCTTTTAATTAAACCATAAGGCATACAAAAGAAAGAATTGTTTACATACCAAGTATATAATAACCATTCATTGTAGAAAAAATGACATAAAAAAGGTCACGGGCAATAATCGGGGATGCTGAAATCCCAACAGCTTAGAACAAATTTATGGTGAAGGTCATCTTTCATCCATGCTTTTAAGATTTGAAGAAAAGGGAAGAAGCCTTTGATATTCTGCTCCAGGTCAACAAGAAGGACAAAACTTGCTTTTCAACTTACTACTTACTTCTACAAAATATTAGCTTATGTTGGCTCTTTTCTTGAGTTTAGTGTTGTGTTCTTTTTGAAATTTTATTTTTTGTTCTTTCCGAATTACAAACAAAGGCTATATCAAAGCATGTTCACTCAAGAGAGTTTTTTCTTTCTTGTCTCTAAACTTGGGTAGGTATTAGATAATCATAATATGATGCTGGCGAAGAAAGACAGGGAGTTGGCAGATTGCACCTTCTTCAAAGGAAAGAAGTGACAGACGAGTGCAAAAATTTTTTTAGAGAACGTGGTGCTGGAGAAAGAAGGATTTGACCCAATTTATTTTCCTCGACAAGGACAAAATTACTTAACCCATGAGTTTCGGAAAATGCATCTTTCATTTTTGTCAGTTTATTGGTAAAAGTTGTTTGTTATTACATATATGCATCATTTTGTGAAATACGTCTTCTTAAACCAACAATAGTTTACACATGCTCCATGTCAAAGTGATATTGACTTTCACCCCCATTTTGTATGCTAAAAAGAATTAATATTAATGTGCAGTTTGACATGCTGTTTGAGCCGATCAACACGATCAATGTTTCCTTTTATGTGTTTTATATTTTATGATTTTAAGCAAAAGTATCAAGTTTTTAGCAAGTCATAAAATTTGCATTGTACTGAATTGTACACCAAAGTTCCCTCCATCTAAGCCCATCACTGAAAGAAGAGTCAAGTTAAGTTCAAGTAAGCAAATCAAGACAAGTTTTTTTCTATTCATTTCCGTGCCAAGTGTTTGAATAATCGATTATGCTTAAATCGATTTCTTTATCCTAAAAGTAAAAGAATCAGACCAAAACGAGAAAAGCAAATAAATAGAACAGAAAAGCAAGAAGTCTAATAATAAATACGTTTATCATAAAGACAAAAAAAATTAGAACTATAGAGTCTCTCATCCTTTCCAATTTTTTTCGAGTATCATATATGTATATAACTTTAGGTAAAAATGATTTAAATGAGGTTTATTATAAAATGGCCAACATTTAGTAATTTAGTAAAGTGTGAGTATGAAAACCTCAAAACATTCTAACCCAAATCCAATTTCAGTGTCAAAACGGCCCAACGCACTGACAATAAATGTGAAACATTGATTCTGATTTGTGATACGGTCGTTTAGATGATGAAACCATATCAAATTAACCGTTTTCTGGAAACATTGTCCAAGTGAGCCAATGCAAAGGGAAGGAGATGCAATGTGAAGTAATGCAGTGAAATGTAACGTTCAGTATACCACTTTGCTTTTATTCGTTTTACTATTCTTAGCATGCTATAATATTCATGACACATATCGTGCAAAGAAAGTGAAAGTAAGTAGAAAGCACATGGGAAGGGATACGATCATTCCGTAAACTAAGTTCACTAGTCCACACCACAATGGTCACTTGGTCAAACAATGAAAAGAATGGAACAGATAAAATGATTCCTTTTCAAAACTGCAGACTTTGCTTTTATTCAATTCTTTAAACTATATATGTATCCACTATTCTTTGAAAGTTTATAAAGGTTACAAAAATTTTTATTCCACTACTCTAACCAACTTATAGTGTTTGAAATTGTGCCAGTTTTCCTAAAATGAGTATGTACTTATTTATGTGTATGACAGTGGCATAATATTAGTTTTATTAGTACAACTCATCTAAACTGAATCAACTAACTAACCCAAAACTAATCCAGTGGAGTTTTTTTGTTAAAGTTGAAGCTTTCATGAAGTTTGTTGTGAAAGTTACAAAAAGAGTAGACAGCATAAAGTTTAATTAAATTGTACAAAACATGCAGACAGATAGACATTGTTGAGCCAATTGCATACCAGCACTTTAGTTGTTTGAAATTTTTGGTTCTGACCACTACAGTTCTCTGAATTTCCATTTTAAATAGGAAAGAGCAAGATAAAGTCAAAGGCAGGCCACTGACACAAAAGTTACATACATGGCATGTTTAGATTGGATAAATTGTTAAATTGCAAATACATACAACATAATACACAGATGGTGAGAGAAGAAGAATGACACAACATAAAACAACATTGTCATTCTCTTCGTGTTCTCATAAACGAAAGCAAATTGCAAACAAACTCTGTCCGATTTTAGATAAGAAATACAAACACATGCCATTCATAAGAGAAAACAAATGGACATGCAAAGATCACCAAAAGGATACTACCGAAAGTACAAACCCAGGAGCCAAGTTTCCCAATAGGAACAAAAGTGAAGTGGTTTGTGGCATAGAGAAATAACTTTGAAGAAAATGACCCAATCTTATGTCGTCGACCCAAATTCAGACATGTTATTGCACCATTCAACTCCCTTCTTTCATCTTATATTTTTTCTTAGTCGCAACTTAACGGCTGTTTATTTCCAACTTTCATACAAATAAAAAATAACACGCAAAGCGAGGCCTCTACTCAATCTCACTTATTTCAACAAACAGAACAGATTTCATTTTAATGCAAGAAAAACTTTTACCGCATTTCGTTGGAAAACTGAAGGCATTTTATTTGTTTGACTTTATATATACATACATAACAATATTGAGTCTTACGTATAAAAAGGATTACCCCTTCATATCTACCTCAAACAATGCAATTGGGAAAAGGCAAGTAGCAAAACAAAAATATTGAGGAGTAAACCTTTTTGAAAAATATTACATTAGTTTGGGCCGACAAAGATGTTTGGTTGGTGGGAGATCATTTTAGCAAAAGTGAGAGAGAAGACGGAGAAAGTTGTTGATGTGGGATTGAATGGATGTGATTTTTTCACTGGTTTCAGTTTACCCGCAGCTTTGATTTTAAATGGATGTTGACGTCTTTGAGAAAGTTGGGTACTACTTTCTCTTTTATGTGTCGAGATGGATATTGACAGTTTCGAAATGGAATGTCAGGAATCGAGGATGAATGAGGAGAGAAGAGAAAAAGGAGAAAGTAGATTGCCTAAATTGAGTTTTAGAATAACAACATTGAATTGATGGCATGGGGTAAAATAATATGTTGTTTTCTCCACCCCTTGGAGTTAAGGGAATTAATTCATGGGAAAAGTTTAAAACATTACAAATAACAATTCCACACTTGACCTTCAACCAAAGCAACTTTCACTTCAATTGATCCCAAGCTCCTAATAAAAGGGTAAACAATATTTCTATCCAAAATTGGGTAACCTTGCTCCACGTACATGTATAATTACTAGGGCATGGATAAAATCACGTTCACGTACTTTTATATTGCATATTAAAAAGTACTTAACTGGCAGGATCATATTATTATTTTGGGAAGATTTTGGAGACAGTCTGCTACGCAATATGTTTTTATCTGCGCCATGTTCATTATCGGTTCCAAGAAAGTAATCGAGATGTTTTTTTTTTACTTTCTTTATCGAAAGAGATTAAGGGAAAGGAAATAGGACATCAGAGTTATTGGAGTGAAGCAAAACTTAAAAAGTTCAGTTCATCACCCAACTATCATTTTCAACTCGGCTTCATGTTTAAGAAGAAATTGGAACGGATAAAAGTAGGGAAAGAATTGAGAAATTGATGTGTCTGGCGGCAGGGAAAAGTCGAGACAAAATGCCTTCTTTCTTTGTACAAAGACGTTTATAAATGATAAAAGTTGATCATAAAAGAAAATACAATTTATATGCTCGTAAATAAATATGTACAATGAAGCTTGCTTGTTGATGTTATAAAGATTCAAGGTTATTTGTTCCTATTATTCATTTGAAAACTAGTTTGTTTGGGGACAAAAAGATTAAACGATTTCTGCAGTTTTACTCTTTCATCAATTTACCATTGAATATCACGTATAAGTATGTACTATAATGATCTGGATCTAATGAGAATGTTGCATAACATATGCCTAATGAGGATTACAACAAACTTTTGCATATGAGCCGATAATACACAGTTCTTCCGAAACTTCAATTGCTAATTTTCTCCAACAATCCCAATTAATGGGAGGTGTTCTCATTATTTGTAACTTTTGAAATAAAATGGGAAGCAAGGGAGCATTTTATTTGAATGATGAAAACTTTCATCAACAAAACCTCCGCATTTCTACTCGTTTCTCACTTTGGTTTGGTGTTTAATGATGTTGATTTGATGTGATGGGATCTCTGATGGAAAGGGAGCTGGAGAACATTAATGGCTATGAGTCCATGTTACAATAAAGCTATGAAACGGATGTGGGTGGCATCGGCATCCCTCTTTGGCAAAACACTTTTCGCTGCCGTATCGTGTAACTATCTAGAAATCAATATGTGCAATCTCATGTTTTATTTTCATCTTTTTGAAGCGAAAAAGGTGCCAGTAGAAGACAAAATATCTTTGAAACAAACCTAAGAAAATCTTTTTTTGTATAAAGACGGCAGCTGTGTAAATTCCTTACTATCGGACTTTATGCATACATATGTACAACGTTTAGAGTGCAGCATTTGTTAGATTCTTGAAAACAAATGGGAAGCTGTTTCAGCAGGATTTTTTTTATTTTGCAACCTTCACAAGAAGTTAACAAGTGAATTGCATTTTCTGGAAAATACAGCTCTATGATGGGAAGTAATGTTGAATAACAGGAAACAAAAGATCAAGTGACATCAAAGAAATGCACGTTGTTTGTTTCTTTCATGTTACCCTTAATTTTACCGAAAACAAAGCACAAACGTCAATCAGATTCTTCTGTAAAGCCATTCTACTGTAAGTTTACGTAATTGAATACTAAAAATTTTTCCTTGTCATAATAGATTTTCTTTAATAATCGTCACAGAAAATTTATATAACTAGACTAGAATTCATCAAAACAACTTGAATAACAAAAGCAATTCTCATAATATTTGATATTTGAAATTGGTTATCTCAATCACTCCATCTAATATTCATAACTATGGTGGGAAGCAATATAAAGTTAATTTCCATTTCAATTGGGTCGACGTCTGCGGTTATAGGCGTCTGTTGACAATGGAAATTTTGCACTGTTAGCACAAACGTGAGTTTTCTTGTACAAATATGTATTTGCAACTTATATTAAGCTTTCAAAATATATACTCTATATTTAAACATGTTAAGAATTTGGAGGCATAATCAAGGCTGGGAACTGGGTCACAAACCAAATAAAATGCCATGTTGATGCAAATCAATTTTGAAATTAATTACTACTTTGTTTTCCACTTCCGACAAGACAAAGTTTCCAGGCGTTGTATTGAGTTTCACTTTGAATGCTTACTACAACAACAAATACTTAAATTGAAATTCAAGCCTACTAATGTGGTTAAACATAAAGTTTATATGAAAGAGAATTAGCACTTAATTACACATTCAAATCTTTAGTGAATAGTTGCACGTTTCAGGCCACCTGGCATTGCATTGTATCAAACTTTGACTTTTTGTAATTTTTATATACAGGCGTACTTTTTCTATTTTAGTTTTCAATTGCAAGCTATGATTTCTTTTCTTTTGCGTACTCTATTAAAACTTGTAGAAAAGCTGCAAATTAATCTAAACATAAAAACCTGACATATGAAAGCTGGATTTAGTCTGGTCACCCCGAGGGAGGTGCAACCTTTTCACTGTTAATAAAACATCAAATGAAGTTATGAATGAACTTGTATTCAGAGTTATTTTCGTGGTAGCATAAAAGTCCAACAAACCAAATTGTCTGAAAATATGTATGTAAGTAGTAGGTATATACGCTGTGCCGCATGAAACTCTTTGTTTCGAAAATGTACAAGGGGATAATAAAAAGACCACACATTATTAGTTGTAGCAAAGGATTTGCTACATTTTAGCTGGAAGGAGTGAGAGTTGGTGTTAATTAGGTAAAAGCACAAAAACATAAGACTTGTGTAGCAGACATTAAATTTGAGAACTTAAATACTAATAAGCCCAGTTCAAGTACACAACATAAATAATACACGTGCCGAATAATGTTTTGAGAAAATACGTAATTTTTCATTTATTATTTTTTTATTAAAAATTTATTCATCATAATAAAAATAGTGGATTTGCATTAATAATAAAACACAAAGTCAATTAAAACCCCAGGACTGTACGTAACAATCCATCTATCTGCATATCAGAATAATAGCTTTGCATTTAACTTGTGCAAAAGAATAGCATGCAAAGGAATCGATATTTTCTCACTGCCTTAAATATTTGAGATTCTTGGATGGATAGAGGATTTCCAACTAACGACCTGACTAGCCTAGAAAAGCAGTGGAATGAGCTAGTGCTGGTTTTTGTTAAGTTGGCTGGGGTATTGTTAGTGGCTAAAAAAGCTGTGCGTTGATACCTTTTCCTTCCTCAAAGTAATCAAGAGGTGTGAGAGCTTCTTGCTTTATTTAACGCCGAAAATCTTTTCCTTTCGGACCTCTAAGGCTGGAATTTCTACAAAGGTTCTCCTCTATGTACTTTTGTGGCATAAAGAGAGCAGCAAATGGTTAGATGAGTTACGAACATGGAACACATCCATCTGCCCCAAGCATAGTCCAATAAACCATGGGCTGGAGAAAGTAGAAAAAAGTAAAGAGAAACTAAATCTAGCAGGATGTTGACTAATTGGATCGCCTTTCGTCCTACATGTTGGTAGTCTATATTGGACGTCACACTTTCCGTCCAAAGTTTCAGTTCATAATAAAACCTTATATATTTTATATTATCACCCATTACTACTTTCCAACTTGTAACTAACTGACAGCGGAGATCTGACAGAAGAGTCTATCTATTGGGTCGAAATGGCTATGCTCTGAGAATTTTACTTTCTTCTTTTCGTCAATCCCTTTCAATGTTCTTCTCAGAAGAAAGTTGCGAATTCAATCCCGATCAGGGAGCTGGGCTTGGGGCACAAATGCATGCCAACATTTCGCTCTGCCCTAACCAATTGCAGGGCACTCAGCCTGTATACAGACTACTTAGTAGAGCAAATAGAGACGTCTTAGCAAAGGAGACGACTGTAAGGAGTTAAGCTGAGAGTATCTTCAGCTCCAACCAGGATTTAGTTGGAGAAACTCAAACCGGTCATTAAAGAAAGTTGTTTTGTTAGTCCAGCTTTTTCAAGCAAAAAGAGAGTTGAATTATTTGGAGTGAATAGAGTCTCACTAGCTTAGGTACTTATCTGTTGAAAGTCTTACAAAGTACCTTCAATGGAGAATATCTTTTCTATTCCCAACTTTCATCTCAAGTTTAGTTAATATCATTGTAAAAGTAGCCTTTGTTTTTTGTGAGTTATTATTGGCATCAAAAGTCACGTACAATATGTCGACTATAAAATTTTTCAGACGATTAAATAAGAAAGAAAATTGCTTTCATTCAATTCATTATAACGTCGTATGTATTTTGTTTGCCTAAAATTAAAATTAAAATTATTAGTCAAATTGTACTCATTGATTGTCTGTTTTTAAAAATATAAATCCCGAAAAACGGTAGGACTTAGGTGAGGTGCAATTAAAAGTTTAAAATAAGATTTTTATGTGA
>JAQIXN010000255.1:0-49752 GCA_034698145.1 Proisotoma minuta
TTGTCCGATCATGTCCATTTTCAAACTTGACCTTTATTTTGACCTCAATGACGTGTGTGCAAAGTTTCGTACGTTTATGACGATTTGGTCAAAAGTTATCGTGCTGACAGACAGACAGACAGACAGACAGACAGACAGACAGACAGACAGACGGACAATGCGTTCACATAATGTAGCTCCGCTACATAAAAAGTGTAATCATGCTTTTGTATTTTTAAAAGGGTGGATCTGGCAGCTCTGGAAGTTCAAACGCTGATGGAACTTCACAAGATCGAAGTGTAATTTTACAGTCATCTTCCACCACTTCTCAATCTGCCAATACTTTGTCAGCATTTGTGTCTCAAATGAGTTCTGGAGGCGGTGAAAGCAGTGGTACTACTAGTAACGCACTCAGAAATGACCAAGAAGAAATTGCTGGTCCTAGTGGAACTGCTCTCATGACTGCAACAGCTCCAACACAGCAACAACTCCAATTAAAACAATATCGACTTGCACTATTAAAAGCCATTGCAAACCAGATGACATCCACCAAAGATGCTCTAAGCATAATCCCATTACTTCAAGTCATGCTTGTTATTCTTGCTGAATTGGATGGAAATACAGATGAAGAAGTTGCATGCGTTGAAAATGTAGTGAAGAATTTATTGGGAATGATGAATTTTGAGGTACATGTTTTTTTTTTAAATTTATTCTATTGCAATGTGTGATTTAAATAATTTATAATTTATCTTGCAGGAAATAAAACGAGATGCAGAATGGAGCAGAAACGAATCAAGTGAAATGGCTTTAGTAGTTCTTCGAATGCTCAGCATTTTAGTTTCAAGATGGAGAGGATGTGATCAAAAATCTGAAAGTAGTTGGATAGCTCGTATAACAGCAGATACAACTCAAAAGTTTGGAATCGTTGGTTATTGTAAAGAGATGCTTCATATGCTTCGCTCAACTTGGAAAGGACAGGCAGAAGATTTAGAAATTGCTGCATCTGCGGTTGCAACTCAAGGCGCCCCTGTTACTCCAGATACACTTGGAACATCTGTACTGAAGCCTTATCCAATTTCTAACCCACCAGATTTTGGACCCTTCTTTTTGAAACAATACATCAAGTCACACTCAAACGACATTTTAGAAGAACTATCTTTACTTCTCTCAGAAATGGCTTTAAGATTACCTTATCAAATCAAGAAAGTTTTAACTCAACAATCAATTTTCGACTCGGAATGGGAAGAACTCTTGTGTGAAATGCTACTTCAGCGCAATGCTCCATTTGTCCGACGGCAAGCCAGAAAACTCTTACTCAATATTGCTGGCTCTCGTGAGAACTATCACTTGCTGCGAGATTTACACAACACTAAATTTCATCTTCAAGAATTCAAAACTTTAATTGGCTTTGATGGAAATTCTGATGTTGAGAGAATGGCTAAAGTTGTTAAAATGGAATTCAATTACTCACAACTGGTAGCAATGGTAGAACATTTAAATACTTGCATTGACATTGCAACTCAAAGACCAGCAAGTTGGCAAACATTTTGTAAAAACGAAGATGCGCTGCAGTTTCTAATTCAAGTTGGATGCACTGCAGATGACAGCTTAACAACATCACTTCTCACATTACTCAAGATTGCAATTGATGGGACAACATTCGATTCCAAAACAGAGTCGGCAATGAGTAAAATGAGTGAAGATGAAAAAGCCCTCAAGTCTTTAGCCCATCAGATAATGGATTCGGTAGAAAAGCGAACATTTTTGGAATTTGTCAAGAAATATTTGTTGGAACACTCTGTCTTATCAACTCGCTGGCATGCGCATGCACTCGTGTTTGGATTATTTATGACATCTGATTGTCCTCATCAATTGAAACTGGTAAATGCTCTTTGGGAGTTGTGGCCGTTTGTTCCAGCTGCTGGGATGAGAGCCGCACAGTTTGTTGATATCTTGGGTTATGCAACATTGAACAATGACGAGTTGAAAGCAAAGGATGTAAGCTTTGATTTCCATAATATAATCTATGTCGATATTTTATTTTATTTTTATTTTATTAAATTTCAGTTAAGACAACAAGTGAATTTTTGTATTTCATCTATTGAAGCGCAAGGAGAAGCCTTGCTAGCACATCCAAATGCAAATATTTATGCTTCTTTGGTGCCATTTGTGTCTGTGGATGGATATTATTTAGAATCCGAACCTTGCGAAGTTTGTTACAACATGGACAAACCTTATTCTGTTCAAAAACTAAATTCGATCAAGGTATTATTCATTTTTTTTATAAATAATTTATAAGTTGTTCATTTAAATTATCATTACATTTATGTTGCAGTCGGATGCAAAGTTTACAGCAAACAGCCAAATTGTTAAATTGAGTACCACTCTTAGCATCGTTAGATTGAGTATAAGGCTTACAGAAGTCAAAAAAGCAAGAATGATCAAGACCATGGCCATCTACTACTCTCCAAAGAACATTCCAATTGTCGAGTTGAAGAATAAACCAAATTTATGGCAAATTGCAAGAAAAGTTAACCTCAGTCCCAGTCAAACAGAAGTCAAATTGGATTTTTGTGTACCCATTGTTGCAGCAAATGTAATGGTGGAATTTCTGGATTTTTATGAGAACGTTCAAGCAACAGCAGAAACTTTACAATGCCCTCGCTGTTCTGCGTCAGTTCCAGCTCAACCTGGAGTTTGCTCAAATTGTGGTGAAAATGTCTATCAATGTCACAAGTGTCGAGCAATTAATTACGATGAGAGAGATCCATTTATTTGTCACCAATGCGGGTATTTGATGAAAATCTTATCAAAGTTTCTAATAGAGTCTTCATTTTTTTTTTAATTCCATGTATATAGGCACTGCAAGTATGCGAAATTGGACATTAGCGTTTTTGCCAAAAATGTTGTTTCAGTTGACCCTATAGAAAACGAAGAGGACGCTAAAAAATCAGAGACTGCTGTGAGCTCACTATTGGAGAAAGCCGATCAAACATATAAACAACAGCAATACATGAAATCAGGATTAGAATCAATGTTGCAATCAATTAAAGAAAAGAAATCAATGACTGGATTATCCATGTCACCATTTCCTGGAACTTCTTCAGCAACATCTAGTTCTGGAGCTGCTGCTGCTTCTTCAAGTAGTGCAGCAGGCACAGCCGCTACTGTCACAATGCCCATATCCTATGCTTCTGCTGCAGCAAATGCTCTCAACAATAACCTTGCTGCAAACATTTCAAACAATAATATCATCAGTGGAGCAAATATAATGGCAATCGGAGCTCCAGCAGCAATTCAACAACTCACCGGAAGTGGAGCTACTGTGTCTCTTTGTACTGCATCAGGAGCAGGATCATTAGTGTTGAAGAATGTTCAAAGTTTGGCATACTGCTACGCAATAGATTGCAAAGGATCTTATGAAGAATTAAATCGCATAATGAGGAAAGTTGGAGCATTCCGCCGAGAAATGTTAAAGATTGATCCACTTTCATATGTTCTGGATAGCGTTGACACTGTTACATTTCGTAAGTTGTATTTAAAAATTTATTTATAATTTTACTTTTGATATTATTGATTATTATCGAGTAAATAATTTTGTATTTTTGTAAAATTTAGGCAGGTGTTATGGATGTATGGCATCGAGCATCACTTTATCTCTGAAATTACTCCAAGCACTAATTACGGCTGGAAGTCCAAGAGATCCATTTGATCTTTCTTTTCTGAGTTTCTTATTGAGACTTTCTCAATCTGCTGGATCAACTTCTCTGAAAGAACAAGTGAAAAATGCTCTTTGCTTCTTTCTAAAGGATGATCCTTTAGCTACAACACAATTGACTGAAATGATTAATTCTCGGTACGCATGTATTTCATATATTTGATTGTGGTTTGTTTATTCTTGTTTGCTAATTAGTTAATTTATGTTAATAGAGTGAGCTCTGCATTGAATCGGGGTACTTGGAATGACGTAAGTTTTGAAACATCTGAAGAAATTTCGTTGCTCTCTTCTCTTCTTCAAATGTACGACTCTTGTTGGGAAATCAAATTGAGAAGTTTGATGAAGATATTTATCCAAGCTGTGGACAGACTCCGAAGTCCTTCGTCAACTGATGCAGGACTATTGTCTTGTTTGAAAATTATTCAAACTTTTATTCGTTCTACCAGTTCTGGGGTACATACACACATATATATATCAATTAGTTTTTATAATCTTTTATAATTTAATTTTCAATAGGGTCAAGAAAAATTGAGCATAGCCCCAGTTGAAGGAGTTCACGTTGATCTAAATGCGTGGCTTGCAGGCGATTCCAATGCATCATTTGAAAGCTGGAGAAAGCGACTTCCAAAAGCAAATCCTACACAAAAACCTCCATCAGCAACTACTACTCCTGCATCAAAATCAAAAGATTCAAAGAAAGAACTAAATCTCAAAAAAGTAGTTAAAGTAATAAATGTCAAAAACAAACCAGAGCTTAGAAAAAATTATCTGATTCAAAAATACGGCCGAAGATGGGTTGAAAAGTTTTACAAAATTGATTCCACTTCAAATATCACTTTCGACAGCAAAGATCTTTATTGGTTAAAAAAATTACTTTTCTGTCCTGGATCTGTCCAGACAAGAACATTTGCTGCGGGACTATTAAAGGATTTGTCACAAATCCCTGAAAGAAGACTTAAGATAATGGAACTTCTCACAACATTTATGGAAGATTTGCCAAAGTTTGGAGAATCGTGCAAAGAGTTTATGGAATTGTATCGAGAACTTGCTGGTACTTCAGAATTTGCTGCGTTCCTAAATGCTAAAGGAGCTCTTGGATTAGTTTGCAAACTTCTGGATGGACAAATTGAAGAACTTCATCATTTAGAGTCTATTACCCTTCACTCTGATTTATCACAAGGAGTTGCCGTTTATGAATTATCAAAACTACTCTCTACTTTAGCAATTCCATCCGTTCGAAGAAACAAAAGAGTTTCCTTATTATCAACTGTTCTCGGTGGTTATCTAGCTTTAAAAAGAATTCGTCTTCATCGCACACGTCCAATTGAAGAAGCACAAGAAATATTGTTGCAACTTCTCGAAGAAATTACATCGGGCACAGAAGAAGAGACCAAGATTTTCATGACTGTTTGTGTGGAGACGTTGAAAAAATGTCCCAAAGAGGATTTTTCCACTCCAGTCTTTGTATTTGAAAGAATCTGCTCACTGATTGTTCATGAAGAAAGTGACATTGCAGAATTCTTTGTAACATTGGATAAAGATCCTCAACAAGAAGATTTTTTGCAAGGAAGAATGTTGGGAAATCCTTACAGCAGTAATGATGCCGGAATTGGACCTTTGATGAGAGATGTCAAAAACAAAATTTGCACAGACTGTGAACTTGTAGCTCTACTAGAAGATGACAATGGAATGGAGTTACTTGTCAACAACAAAATCATGTCCTTGGATCTCCCGGTGAAAGAAGTCTACAAAAAATTGTGGCTCCCAACAAATGGACCTCAAGACCCCATGAGAGTTGTTTACAGAATGCGTGGCTTGCTGGGCGATGCTACAGAAGAATTTGTAGAGTCGTTTGCATCTCCAAACGAAGGACAAGAAGATAACGAAGTAACTTACAAGTTAGCAAAGGTCTTTGTTAGCTGTGGCGGATTAAAAGTGGTTTTAAACTCTTTGGAGAATTTACTAAATCAGCCACCAATAATGTCCAAGATTAAACCACTAATTGCCGTATCAATGAAGCTTCTTGGTTATTGTGCCAAGATCATTTCTGGGCGGTCAGCATTGTTAACACCATCATTGAATGCCATTCAATCTCTCCTTCCCGTTTTGAGAATATGTTTGAAACACGATTTAACTTCTATTCAAGGCTCTTCAGGAATTATTCATCTCACGGATCAAATTCTTGAAATTTTGGAGGCTGTCTTAATTGATTCTTGCGCTTTAGATAACAAGGCTTATGCAGACTTTGCTAAAGCTCGTGGTTCCATTGATGATGTCCAAGACCTTTTGCTTCTCTCTGGCAAATTAAAGTCAAGGCAAGCAACAATGTCCATGCACTTTAAAGTTCTTGCTGGACTTACCTACACGGATAAAGACAAGATGAATCTAATCTTTGATAGTTTCAAAGACTCTTTTGACTTTTTTAAATTTGATGAAGAACCAAACAGTGAAAATTCAAATAAGGTAATAATAACAGAATAATGTACATTTGACAATTTGAAGATATTTTAATAAAATTGAGCAAATATTGTAGATGGAACATATTTGCACCTTGGTATCAAATGTGGAAACAGGGCCTTATGGGGGAACGTTTAAAGATCTTGCAATTGAAAGAAATGTTGTTGATAGCTGCCTAGAATATATTGGAATCCGATCTCCAACAATGAAACCGCCTTTGGGAAGACCAGATTCTGAAGATTGGAGAGACATGGCATCAAGACCTGTTCTCAAATACGTTCTTAGATTGTTGGCTGGATTTGCAACTGGTCATTCTCCCAGTCAGGTAATGTTTTTTTTTTATTAAATCAAATATATTCAGGAAATTTACATAACTAAGTGGTTATTTATTTTGTAGGAAGCTATTGGAAGAGACTGTGTTTTTGTTATCCATCAATTGGAACAGGTTTCAACTGATGAACATGTTGGTTCTTTAGCAGAAAATGTTTTGGAAGCTTTACGCTCTCATGATGAGATTTGGAAAAAAGTGGAAGCAGCCAGAAGGGCAACTCGTGAAGAAAAGAAACGAATGGCAATGGCAATGCGTCAACGTCAATTGAATACAATGGGAATGAAAACCAACGAAAAGGGCCAGGTCACTGCTGCAACATCTTCAATTTTAGAACAAATGGAAGATTTAGCTGAAGAAACGGGATTGATCTGTGTAATTTGTCGTGAGGGTTATAAATATCAACCTACCAAAGTTTTGGGGATTTACACATTTAGTAAAAGATGTGTTCTGGATGATCAAGAGATAAAGAGTCGTAAAACTTATGGATATTGCACCGTCAGCCATTTCAACGTGGTTCACATTGATTGTCACATGGCTGCGATTCGGTAATTTATTTATTTGACGATTTTAATTAAACAATGTTTATTTTATTATTTGTATTGTTTTTAGATTGGCAAGATCTAGAGATGAATGGGATTCTGCATCTTTACAAAATGCTAACACGCGATGCAACGGTTTGATTCCTCTGTGGGGATCTCAAGTTCCAGAATCAGCATTTGCAGCCTGTTTAGCACGCCATAATGCCTACTTACAAGATGCAACTGGTCATGGTCGTGATATTGGTTTTTCGTCTGCAGCACATGATATCAAGTTACTTTTACTTCGTTTTGCTGAAGAAAAATCCTTTCACGAAGATACGGGTGGTGGTGGACCTGAATCAAATATGCATCTCATCCCATATCTGATCCACACTGCCTTGTACGTCTTGAACACGACCCGCTTGGCTAACAAGGAGATTAATGCAGTGGAAAAATATTTGTCTGCATCTCCATCAACTTGGAAAGATGACGCATCTGCTGTTGATGGGGGTTATTATCATCTCGTGGTATCAATGATGGCACAATCTCCGGAAAAATGGATGGAAAATCGTGTCGCTTGGTTGAAAAGAATTATGGCAATGTGTGGATATCGATCAAAACAGTTGGGAAATGCAAAATATTCAAACTATCGACCTGGACTCATTTTCTTGGGTTTGATTCATGGGCTTTACAGTTTGGTGTTTAAGGTATTTACTTATTTCTTTTTTAGAAAACTCAATACAATGGTGCTTTATAATAACAACAATGATTTATGATTTATAGGATGTGAGTAGAGTTGGAGAGTGGCCATCGATTCTTGCAGATTATATCCGGAAAAATGACGAGCCACTTGTAAAATCTACTTTGGCCCTTCTTACAATGTACCAACAGAAATTAATCCCTGCGACAGAATTATCTCAAATTATAGAAGTGCTCGGTAAGTGTCCAATTTTTTTTTTTGAAAACTTTTACTTATGTACTGATGTTTTACTTCTTGTTTTAGACTTGAAAGAAAAAGTTCCAGATGCTCGTCAGTTTACTCAGGATCTTTGGAACAGTTTGGCATAAAAATTAATAAATTATCAATTAAACTTATCTTTGTAGTAGTATCAATTAAATAATCAATTAATGTCAATCTAATAAAATTTACATTAATGTCTAAAACTTATAGACGCATCTAAAGACTTTTTGATTTGTTTCTGAACCCACGGCACGAAGTTTATTACAGAAGTATAGACTCCAGGAAATGACCCACAACCTTTTCCCCAGCTCTAAATATTAAATTAATGACAAACATAAAATTAATTTGTAATTTTAGGTAATAATGAAATTAATCACTCACAACAATTCCAACTTGATAATATCTGGAATCGTTCATTTTGTAAAAATTTGGACCCCCCGAATCTCCCTTCAGAATCAAAATTGTGTTTTTAGAATGAAAAATTACTATTACTTATTAAATTTCCGATAATTACTATGCAAGCATCTTTGTTTTTCCTCCCGTCCCCAGCACATAAATTCATGTCTTCTTGTATTCTGTTGGGAGCAAATATATTGAACACTCGTCGACATTCTTCCAACTTCCAAACTGGCATTTCGACCATCCTTAAAATTGAGGAATCTTTGCCCCATTGTCTATCTCGTCCCCATCCAGTACTATAAAATAAATCATATTGAGAAAACATTTTCTTTTAATTTTGGAATATTTTACACAATTATATTTTTCCCCTCAATTTCTTTATTGGTGAACCCAACAGGAGGAAGACAAATTGGCTGGATTTTGTCTGAAAAATTTACTTCCCTGTCCAGCTTTATCAAGGCAATGTCATTGTGCTAAACATAAATTTCATACTTGGGCATAATATCAAACTAATTGATTTTCAGACAATTCAGATTACTTTCTCTTACATAAGTTTGTGAATTAAATCCCTTGTGGAGAATTATCTGAGAAATCTTACGAACTTCATGAGGTCCATCTTTTAAGCTCATTAAATTGTGATCTCCAATATGAAGTTTTAAACGCTGTACATCTTGAGCAGAGTATCTAAAATTAAGTTGGCAAAATGATCAAATTATAGATGCAAACTAATTGAAAGGAATTTTTGCATACGACAAAAGACAATGTGCTGCTGTCAAAACAAAATGACTACTTATCAATGATGCTCCACAAGTAATTTTGCCATTTTTTCCAAAAATTGCAACCTATAAATAGAAACGTTTTAAAGTCAATTCTTCTTTCGAAATAACGATGATTGCTTGCCATCCAAGGGAATTGGCCTTGTTGAGCATTTTTTCCTCCTGTAATTTTTTGGTCTTTCATGTTCCAAAGATGGAAGCCAGAAAAAGGTGACCTTCCACAATTTTTAGGCAAAAAAGATTCAGGAGAAAGTTCCTCATCGCTACTATATCCTTCCCCTTTTTCCTGGTCGTTAGTCTTGCAGCAAATTAATCCATTTTCACAAAACGGAGATTGTGATGTCTCCATTATCTCTTGAAAAAGAGATGAATGTGTAGAATTGCCTTCTTGCAACATTAAAAGTGGATAACATGACTGAAAACTTGAACAAATTCCGGATGAATTATTTCCCGTGAAACATACTGGCTGAGTGAAAGATGTCGTCGTCGCCTCATTAAACTCTGTAAATGACATTTTTACTGTGTATTTAAGTTACCTTTTAATCAAATCCTTTTCATTTACCGTTTGAATCCGATAAAAATAATGAATTGCTTGTGGTAATTTCTTCCGCAAAATTCGCTATTGCAACCGATAAACCAACAATGGATAAGAATACTTTTAAATTCATGATAAAAATTATTCGAATTTTTAACTGCACTCTGGCCTAATCCAACAATTTAAATGTTGAAATAAGGTTATGAAATGAAAACCGGAATATGCAACGAAAATAAATTATTTTGCATTAAAAAATATTTGTATTTATGCATTTTCGTTTTGTTTAGTTTTGTGACAAGTTTAAGGTAGTAAAAACGAGTTTTAGACGTAATACATGTAATCTAAAACTAAAATCACAATTTGTTGTTAAAATAATGTCATGTCAGTTTAAATATCAAAATTCATCCCTCACTGATTTGTGACCCTGATCTTTGTTTGTATATCGAAGGAGAGTTATTGGACGACTCATCAACTATGGCCGTTTTATTCTGATCTGAGGACTTTGTGGCAGCAGTGTCATCAACTTCCAGGTCCCAATGTCTCGTCCTCCTTTGTACCCCAATTAATAGAAATATCAGTCCGAGTATCCCAAGATATGCAGCATAGACAACGAATTCCATTCTGATCTCCAAGTCAAAGCCAGACTCATCTGCAACAGCATAAGTCAAAATGGTCTGGATGACTAACGCTAAAAGAGTGTTCAGTCCAAAAATGAAAGCTTCACTGTCTTCTTTTATGCTTTCTGCCACTTCGGCTCTAAAAATTTAACAATTTTATAATTGAAATCTGAAAGTATAAAGTCTAAAAGTGTTGTTTTATGTATCTTACGTCGCAATGATGATGACAACTTGAAATAGTGTTTGAAAGACGATATAACAGCCATATGCAACATAAAGATGATGCGTTTGAGACATTAAAAGTAGGACAGCTCCTTGAAGAAACGAAATTGTACTCAGATAAATCTCTCCCCATTTCAACATTGGAAGTCTCAAAAAGACCATGCAAATGGCCAAAATAGCACCTGTGGACAATACAATTTATCAGTCAATTATCCAAATATGCATATAAATAGCCAACTCACTCAACAGTGCATGAGATGCGTCGATAACTCCGTTGTAAATACTTTCGTGCGTCTCTTCCTCAATTTCTTTCCAAAGCGGCTCTGCGTAGATTCCAACTTGGAGATAAATTGCCTGAGCGATGCTCCACCAAAGTGACCACTTTATCACATATTTGTTTGTGTACGCAATTTTAAAGTCTCTGAAAAGAGCTCTTGATGCCCTTTTGATTCTCTTCTTGAATCCCACTTGCTTAGGTTTTGGGAGTGCCACTGCCATTTTTCTTACGGAAAGTGAAGCAGCCAAATGAGGCACACCCCCATTGCTATTTGAGTTTGGATTGGGATCAGACTGAACTCCGCCCCTCTCATGATTTGCCCCCCAGCTCTCCCCACTAAATGTGGATATCACAGAAAATCTTGGGTCAAAGTAAATGGATTTCTTGACAGTGGGGAGGAAAAATGAGACAATGAGTGACACGGTGACCCCAGCCAACGTGATATAATTTAAGTCGTGTAAATTGAGGGCATCACTTGAGAGGACGAGCTGACCACAAACACCCCCAAGAAATCTCCCCATATGCAACGCACTGTGGGAATATGAGGTAACTTGTCTATAATGAGACCGATCAACGTTGGCGTAAAGATATGTAAAATAGGCTATTTCTGTGGACAGGCTGACGGATTCTGTCACTTGTCTTATCTGAAATAGACCACTTATTTTCAAAAATCTCACATTTCCCTTTTGGTAGACTTATTTATACCTGGGCCTGTAAAGGTGTGGAATAGAACCAAATTGTCATGGTCCAGCAAATGACCGACGCCACGGCCCCCACCACAATTACGGGCTTGTATCTTAAAAAGTCTGTTATGAGGACGAAAATAAGTAAACTAAAGAAATATCCATAAGTTGTAGATGGAAGGATCTCATGAATAATCTGTTAAAAAACATGACATTTATTATATAAATTCATTTGGCAATCCATAAGAAATGCATTTACCTGAGAGGAAGTGAAATTTTGAAAATTAACGGCATAATCTACGAGAAATGGTTCCGAAGGTTGAAACTCTTTTGTTAGTCCAACCGCACACAAAATCAAGGCAGTCCATTTCCAGTTCCACCAGTCAAACTCTAATAATTTAGAACACGGCATTTCTCTATTTCACTTGCTGACTTTCACCCACATTACAATTTAGAACTTTGAAACACTTTGATCGTTGTCCAGTTGCACAAACATTTGAGGACGTGAAGGATAAGAAGACATGCTATAGTCAAATGCAACTCGCCGCATCAATCTGGCAAATGAGACAAAGTGAATGCAGATTTTAATGCATTCATGTTTTGCATACTTGGAGTAGATACAAACAATATTAATCCAGGTCTTATATCTACAGAGAATGTCAAGTATTCAAATACCACTCTTGTAAAACAAATTTTGTGATGACGCCAAGAAATGGAGGGAGTGAGTTGGGTCGCGTGAACTATGGCTGCCTGCAGAAAATTAATCCCTCACCAGGAGGGGATATAAAGTATAAACCAAAAATCATAAAATATTTTTGCAAAGCTACATTATTCTCACGAATGAATGCTGCAATAAAAAATAGGCTGCAATTTACAAAATACCTCAGTGTTTGCATGTCTTCACATTTTCGTCCATTGACTAAGGTCGTCTCGGAAGGGGAATCAACAACGGGGAAAATATTTATATGCATATAGAATCTATTTTAGACATGATCATTATTAGGCTCTTCTAATGAAGTCATTTTCCTTATAATTTGTCTTCATATTGTTTGTTTATGTTGGCGTAGGTCACTTCATGAATTACTTATGATTGTTATTTTTGGGAATTGGGAAACAAAAACTTGATGTCCAAATTACTTTAGTTGACTTCAAACGCTAATATCCAGAGAGAACTAGCTTTGTGAATTTTTACAGACATTTGATTACAGAGTTTAATTAATTTATGCCGAGATTGCCTCCATTGCGTGCTCTTGATTGTTTTGCATAACAAAGAAATGCAGAATTGGAAACATTATTTATGGCATCCTTAAAACTTTATAGTCTCTTTACCCAAATAAAAAGAACATTACTGGCATGTAGTACTCGTAAAATATAAATAGCCAGTTTATGCTTGTTTTGGCACTACAGGACAACAATTAAATTATTAGAGAAAACTTTATGATTACATCATATTTTCCTTTATAAGGCGTCCATCCAGAAATAATCCATAGCTTTAGTTGTTTTTAGGTAATTTTATACTTCATTGATTACAATAAATACGCCCAACAAAGAATTTGGACAAACATATAAATGCAATGAGCAAAAACCAGATTTACAACAAAACAAATAATAATAAATTAGTCCTTGTACGGTATTGCATTTTTTACAGTAGAAACTGCATATATACATATATGCAAAGAAATGGCAGTGATTGTCATTTTTATTCAAAGTGTGATATAATTAGCGTGATTTAGAATGCAAAGATTAATTACACAAAAGCAAGTGAGATAATTAGTAGCAAATTAGGTCCTTGTACTTGATTTTTTACGAAAGCGTTTTTATCATTACAAACAAATGGAAATGATACAAATTAATTGATTATCAAGATCAACAAGCAGCGTTGTCCAAACAATTACTTAATCTCAAGTGTGAATATGCATCAAAATAAATGAAGCCGACATTGCTTTGAAGTTGAGGGTTGAATCGTGATTTTGACAATAATTGAAACAACATGACCATTGTTACACGTAGTAATGATCCTTTTGAGCCTATAAATAAATCAATAAACGTATGATTCTTGCGTCAAATTATTTTCCATGATTTTTGCAACATTGAAAATTGAAACAAGGATAAAAGCACTCAACAATGGAAAAGAATTGATAAAAAGATAAACGTGCAACTTAAAAATCGTTCCACGCGTGCAGAGACATTTTTAGAAAAAAAATATAGAGAAACAATCCAAAACAAGCCTTTAAAAAATAATATAATAAGCGTTTTAATATTTACTATCCAAGAAAAAGTAGTTTTGTTACACTTTTGTGACAAAAGTTTTGTCATCTTATGCCATTTTGAAAAGATAAAATTAGTAGAGTAATTAATAAATATGCCAAGTCATCACTTTTTGATATTGAAATGTCCTTTACCATGAAAAAATGTTGGCAATTAACGAAAAAAAGAGACAACATTCTCAGCATTGAAAATAGTCACAGTCTAGCAACTTTTGAGATTTTTCATGAGAATTTTATAACAATGTGAAAAGTAAAAAGTCTCCAGGAAAATAGTTCTCAACCCCACCCACTATAATTTGGCATCCAATTATTATTTCGAGTAGTGGCATATAATGTGCATGAAAGTAATCATCATTTTAATGTCCATTAACGTGTTTCATTTTTGACTGCTTTTTATGAGCAGTCAGTTGGCTTTACGCAATGAGAAATTCGATACGCATATCTTACACGTGTCAGTGGTATAATAATTATTAATAAATATTTTATTGCTGTTGCATGGCCTTATAAGGGAACTGACGGATGACAAAAACGGAAATGAAATGACTAAGTGACTAGCTACTTAAATTAGGAGCAATTATTATTTTTTAGTACAAGAAATGTCACGGTTTGATGCATCATCATCTACATACAATTTGAATGACAAAATAAACTAAATAAGCTTTATAGCACATATTCCATTGTTGTTATTTAATTGCTAGATAATGAGGTGACACTAAATGTTACAAAGTGACTAGAATAGAAACAATTTAGCAAGGTTACATTTATTACATCACAGTCAAGTTCTATATTGAGTCATTTTTCATGTCGTTTGCTTATGATTCCACTTTTAGGCCTGTCTTGGCATTAGCAGATTTCTTAGTTTGTTTATAATAATCCGAGTCGCTTTTCATT
This sequence comes from Proisotoma minuta, assembly GCA_034698145.1. Classification (NCBI taxonomy): domain Eukaryota; kingdom Metazoa; phylum Arthropoda; class Collembola; order Entomobryomorpha; family Isotomidae; genus Proisotoma; species Proisotoma minuta. The sequence goes on from JAQIXN010000255.1 coordinate 14,632, forward strand.
GACGAAGATTTAGCAATGCATTCATCCGCTCTCATGACAGATTCGAGGTCATGAAACATTCCAGCAATCATTTTTGCTTCTTTGCATATTCTTTGAGCTTCTGAATATTCCCCTTTCTGCAAATATAAACTTCCAGTGTTGACTCTTATTGCTGCTTGAAGATATTGATGCTTTTCGGATGCGATTTTTTCACATTCTTCCAATTTTTTGATTGCTCCTTCAACATTCCCTTGTAAGGCTAAAATTGATGCGAGATCACTGCTTATGGCAATTGCTTGTTCGGAATCAGATCCAACGGCTTCTGTAGCGTATTTATAAGCTTCTTTGGCACATTCTGCAGCTTTTGAAATCAAGTCCTTGTCCAATACTTCTTTTTTTGTTCCGTGCGTCATGTAAGCTTGGGCTAAACTTTGTAGTGACCAAGCACCCAACATTAATGTGTCTTCATCGTCTTCTCCTTTTTTTATCTGAAAATTAATTTAAATAGTTAAATTTAAATCAAAGTATTGTGACTGACAAATAATAATTATTGTTATTACCTTTTCGCGTTGGGTATCAGCACAAAATTGAAATCCAGACATTGCTTCATCTTCCTTCCCTTGCATCGAGTAAATTTGAGCCAATTTTATGCTTATTTCAATTATGGCATTGTCATTAGTTTTGACTCCTTGATGATAAACCATTCTTTGTGTAACAAGTTGAAACAATCTGATTGCTCTGTCTAATTCTCCTTTCTTATATGCCAAATTGGCCTGAATGTCCATGATTTGCGTTCTTACATCATCCCGATCTAATTCTTCAGTCATTTTCCAAGAATTTAGCAAGTGTCTTTCGGCTTTCGGAATCTCTCCTTCCTATAATAAAATACATACATTTGAATTTCTAAAAAAATCAATATGAATCTTTCAGTTTTACCTGGATAGCTAAAACTGCTCTTTTAATTTCCAACAAAAGTTCATCTTCTGGCGAAAGTTTCTCCTTCTTTTGAAACAATCCTCCCAAGAATCCTAAACAAAATCCTGAAATCCCAGACGTCGATAACTTTTCCCGTGATTTATTGCTGTTGTTGTTGTACTTTTCATTGTACCTTCTAAAATTTGTCATTGATATATTTTTAACACGATTTAATATTGCGTCCCTTGATGACGAATTTGAAGATATTACATCTAAAATCTTTGGGAATCTGAATCTGCTGGATGCAGTGAACACGTTTCTCTGAGTTTGTTGCGGTAATTTGATTGCAGATCGTGACCGTGCCAATGAGAGCAGGCTCCTGCTGCTGGACAACATATTGACCAAATTTTGGAAACGGTCGTCGGGGTCAGATTTGTCAGATGCACATTTCCACCTCAATCAACTGCTTTGCAAATACAAAAAAAGTTGTAAAACAAAAACTAATGAAAATTCGGATGCAAAATTTTGGGCTTACCTTTTTCAAATTTTTCTGCGACCTTTCCGCGGATTTCTATGGATTGAGGGTGAGTTGTGACCTGAATTGCGAGTATTGCGACCTGAAAACAATAATTCTTGGACAAAATCTGCTTCACTTCGCGCGAACAGACCGAAAACCGGCTTAAAACTTGAAACATTTAACAAGAAAAAGTTCAAAGTCGTCAGTAAAAATGTTTGTCGATTAAATTTCCAGAAGAGGCTAATTAACGACATATCAGGTAAAATTAAAATTAAATCACTAAAAGTGTCATCATGTTTTTCAACTCAGTTTGCAAATATTTTGCAGTTTGTCTTTGTCTTCAAACTTCAAAGGTCCTATATGCAATCGGAATACTCGAGATGACAGATAAGAACAACCCAAAGTTTCCGTACATTGTTTGTCCAAGTTTGTCCCAGGATGCAGACTCTCCTCCGTCCACTCCAGACGCCACAACACTGACCAACGAGTACGTTCCAAACTTTATCTGCTTTTCGCTTTTATGACTATGCATGACGCTTTTGACGGTCGCTTTGCTTATTTTATGCAATTTGCAAATGTACAGAAACCAATCAGCACAAACTACGCCAAGGCCAAAAACCAGTAAATTATCTAGAAATACTCAGTTACCATCACTTAACGTTCAAGGGTGCCCTCCGCAGCCGCTTTCATCGACAGGACTAAGTCGTCATATGTCGCTGAGTAAACAGCTCGGAAAACCTTCGGCATCATCCCCTCAGCCAAAATCGGTTTCCAATAAAATGCGTCAAGAACTGTTTAATATGGCTCAATATGAAATGAGACAATCTCCAAGAACTCTTTACCCTTCTGAAGATGAAATCAGACGAAATCAACAAGAAGCGACAAGATATGACCAAAGACAGCAAGGTCAATCTTTTCAAGGGGACGTAGAAATTTCTCCAAAACTCAATTTCGAAGCATTATCTCAAATATTTCCACATCGAACAAGACAGCAGCTAAAATCAAGTCGCAAACAATCTGCTTCAGCAACATCCTTGCAAACTATTTTAGAAAGCTCAAATGCAAAACCTTCTAGAAAGACCAACAGCCAGAATATGAAAGCAGTTTTAGAGAAAGTTGTTTCTGCTCAGTCTTCTTCCAGCTCTGTTTCAACAATTGAATCCAAATCGGAAGTGGATTTACTCAAAACAAGACTGAATGGACTCACGGTCCACATGAAACATCGTGACGAAGAGATCTCAAAACTCAAAGAACATGTCATTGATCTCCAACTTTTAATTTTGAAGGAAAAGAAGGACACAGAGTCCACAAACCAAATGATGGAACGGTTGTCTCAAGAGATGGGAAATTTGGAAAGAAAGTTGGAGGCTTTAGAGAAATCCCTCGAGACAAATATTTTAAACAAACTTTTACTCATTGATGAAATGGCTTCTTCAGATTCGGAATCTTCGGAATATGGGCGATTAGATGCCAAGCCTTCAAATTGGATGCTAAGCTCACGGAGTAGTAGCAACACTTCAAATCCAAATCCAGTGAAATCGCTTTCTTCAAATATTTCAGCCCCTACCACGCCAAGTGCTAGTGCAAGTGGAATTAGTTCATTAAAGGAATGCGTCAATTGGATTCCCATTGCTCCAGATTTTGACAAATTGCTCAATGTTATTGCCCTCCTCAATTTTAGAATGGATAGAAACCAATCCATGAAATTGTCTAGAAATGGAAACGAAGCACAATTTAAGGCAATTATAACTATCTAATGTAACCAAAACATTTTAGCAGACGAGTTTTTAATTTGTACTGCTGATTATAATAGCATGCTGACACAACACAACTAACAATTTACAAAAATGGATTGGTACTTGGAAATACGGGGTTTAGAAGTTATGCGACTCTTTCAGTGATTAAAATGATAAATGAGATGTTTGGAGGATATTTCCCCACGGAATTACATCCTCAATTTCCTGATGGTGTAATTTTTGTGGTTACGGATAAGCGATCAATTGTATATGAACAATTTCCCGGTTTTAATGGCGTTGGAACGCGATTGCTTTTGGACTCTAAATCAGTTCCAATTTTACTCCCGAATGCGGAATGTTTAGCACCTCCAAGACGAGCTTCTGAGATGTCTGTTCAAACTAACCATTCAATGTAATTTTATTTATTTAGGCATTGCTGCTTTCGCTTGTATGAATTTTAATATTATTATTAATTGTTTTAGCTTGAATAATCAAACTGCTTCCAACATTGAGCTTGCTTCATTTTACATCGTTTTGCCTGATATGAGCACTTGCAAGAAAAATGGACATAAAATTATTTCTCTCAAACTCAGAAATGTTTTGAATGGTTTGGGCAGCAGCTTTAAACTCTCAGATTTATTTGTATATTGTTTACTTGATTGTTTTTTATTAAATATTTCAGGGAAATCGTATAAGCTGCGTCTTTGTACATCGACAACAATCAACGAAATCTCGAATCACGTGGAAAAACACATTCCAACTACGGAACAAAGTCCCAACCCTCAAGAAGCTGCCAAAGATTTTGGAAAACTCACAAAATTTGATATAATTCTACCCCTTCCTCATGGCATTCTCAAATCAGCAAATTCTACTCTAAAGGACTATGGGCTGGTCACCAACGTTCTTCTATATATCAAACCAAGAGACGAGACGACGAGTGAATCTGGAGACAATACTGTATCTTGAACATTTCACAGAAAAGCATCATAATAATAAAAATGGCTAGTGGCACAGCCTCTCTTATCCAAAAACTTATTAAAGACTCTAAAAAGCTTACGGACGCAAATGTAAAGAAATGTAAAAATGAAAGAATTTTAAAGGAGCTTACATTATTCCAGAATTTATCAACATTGTGCAAACGGGATGATTGCAAGAGTTTAGGTTTAAAGAAAATATTCAAAGTCTCTTTGAAAGTACTTCCAAGTCCCTTGAAATTGGGCAGTGCTCGATGCAACGAGAATGTAGTTATTAGCATAGAAAATATTTCAAAATCCTTCATTTTCTCTCCAAACTATTGGCAAATTATTGTAGATTTTGAAAATGGAAAACAAGTTAGTTTTTGGAGCTTTGAAAATAGTTTTGAGCCTGGAAGTGTTGAATGTATTTCCTTAAACTTTCTTACAAATCCTAATTTTTCTCCTGTTCAGTTAAATATTGGATTATTGTTTTCAATGCCTCATTTAGATTCCACAACATTTATCAAATCTTTAGATATATTTAGCACTCCTATAGACATTTTATTTTTGTTATCCCCTTCGAGAATAGCTTGTGCAAATATGTGCGATAATAATTATGGAAATTTAGAGGTAAAATTTCCGTACTCTTCTTCAGCCGAAGACGAAAATTCGACAAACAAAAACAAAAGATACAATTTAGACTCTACAATAATTAGAGATGATTCCTTGCCAAGTGTTACTCAATTCTTCTTCAAATTAAATCCTCCTCTTTTAAAAAGGTTTTGCAGACTTGTTCTGTTAAACGATTGTAAAGATCGGTGGTTATCGGTCAAATCAGAAAGCAAACTGAATGAATTGTCAAGTTCTTCAAACTTTAGTGTATTCTATCTCGAAGAAAAAATTGAAGTTGCAGTCAGAACTGAAACCGTTTCATTCAAGAGCCATAATTCTAGACTTCTTTCTTCCCTTAAAACTGCCATTTTAAGAAGACTTGTGATGCTGGACAAAATACGTGTAAACTGTCCAAGTGATAGTACTTGTGAGAAATTGTACGCTTTAAAACTACGCTTAGAAAGTATTTCCAAACCAGCTCGAGTAAAAACGGAAACTGAGATAAAAGACTATATGGATATTTTCCTAGATTTAAGGGATGTAAGTGAAGCAATTGAGTTCACATTAGATGATATCGTTGACGAATTAGTAGAAAATGTTAAAATTACTTACGAGACTATGACTATCGATTAAGTTTTTTAAAAAAGCAATAAATTTATTGTTATTATATATGTATTTCGGGTTCGAAAACAACAATTATTATAGTTTTGTACCTAATTAATTTTAAGTATAATAATCAACAACTCACTGGTAATTAAAATACTACTTGTAACAATAATTCGTTCGTCCGTTAAGAATAATTAAAATTAAGTTGTGTAATAATTGACTATTTATGAGTGCCATAAACATTGACAAAATTTGCACACTTTAAATGAAATCAGTACAACTTAAAAACTGTGATTAAATGGCAGTTTACATAATATTGTTGAAAACAAAAGTCAAATAAAAAGGGAACATAAATAAAATTAAACCCGTCAAATAATATAGATTCTTGTTTTTTTTTAAACATAAAATTTTGAACCCCGATTATCTTTATTGAAACCGTTGACCGCACTTCCATTGAGATAATTTGGTCTAGCTTTCAATTTACTAACTTCAATGAGCATAGCCTCCGCATCAATTCTTGTTTGTTGTTTGGCTTTTGATTTTTTGCTTGACTTTGGTAAAGTATTAGAGTTTAATGAATAATGACTGCTGCTAGTAGACTGGCTAGGTCTGTTGTCGTCGGATAATACAGTGATTAATTTAGCCATTTCACACATTTTAGGATCCGCAGGCCTAACTGTTACACTGTTTTCTAGGGCAGTGATCCATTTCCTCTTTTCATTGGGGGAAGGAGAAGTGAACAAAAGCCAAGTTTTTAATTCAGGGCTAAATATTCTCCAAGAATTGTGAACCATTCCAAAGTATTCGTCTATAGGATATAAATTTTGTAAATTAACAAATGCAATAATCTCTTTTTAACAATATTCTGAAAAAAATACCTTCTTCATTGCTGTCAATGTTTAGCCAACAACCAACCTCGAGATCTATTCTGCCATCAAAAACATAGCCTCCTTTCTTTATATAATCCTATAATAACAAAATTGCAATAATAAGCCAATGAATAAAAAAAAATATTAAATATTTATGAATGCGGTATGTACTAACCTTTTTGCAGTAGACGAGGTCCTTATTTAAGAGGACACAAAAAACTTCTTTGTTTCTTTTTCCCACAGCCATTTTAACCAAGTCCCCCTTGATTAGAACGGTAGAATTACGATTGAGGAGATCCGACCCCTGGGGAAAACGAATAAAGAAAGTATGGTTAGATATAGATTTTCCAAGTTTTTGTTAAACTTTATTTTTTTCCGCAATTTGTCCTACCTCCCATCCTTCTATAGAATTTTGAAGGCGAATAATTTCTTGCAAGGAATCAAATTGTCTTTGTGTCTCATTGATTTTCAACGCAACACTCTTCATCGTCTCAACTGCTTCTACAACTGTTGAATAATCTTGATGAGATTCCTCGGTCTGTTTTAGCAGCTCTGTCAACTGCAGGTGGTACTGACAAATTCTTTGGATGGGTCTGAGCAAGAAACCATGAAGTGGAAGCTTGTCCATCAACTGAAGTCTTCGGCATGCCTCAAAAAATTCTGAATACTCTTCACTCTGCATCAAACTTCTCACGGTCAGAATTGAAATTGGGTTGTTGCAACAATACTCTGAATAAAGGTCAAAGTAATCGGCCTAAATCAAATAAATAAAGAAAATAAGACATTGCAAATCAAAACCCATTTATATTTGTTTACTCACCCATTCTGTAAATATTTTCCCAATATTGGACCGTGAAATTGCTGTAGGATTAATTTTTTCTTTCATGGCTTCTAAAAATCTGGCGTGAAGTCTTAGAATATCTTCAATATTTGAGAAAATATTTCTGACAATTTCACTACTGAATAAATCTTTTCTCGCTCTACACGGATTGAGGAAGCCTTGGACAATGTCATTTAGCGTTTTTACATAGTTTTGTTCTGTAATGATAATTTCTCTTATGACTTTTCCTCTGATACTATTGTCCTCCATCGATGGTTGTGAATTTGTAGCATTGTGGTTTTCACTCTCTTCATCTTCCAAACTTTTACTTCGCCCTTGAACGACATTTTGTTGATGCTGACCATTAATTTGTGTGAGCACAGACAAAGAATTTTTATTTTTTCTTGAACTTTTGTGGGGAAGGGAATGAAAGTTGTTTGAACTATTGTGATAGGCTGGATTATTCTTTCTCCCATTGTCTTCAAAATCCACACAAGTCCCATTTTGGCTATTTCCCGAGCCATCATCCCCCGAGGAAAATCCGTCATCACCTTCCCCATCCAAGGTAGATTCAAGAACATCTTCATAGGATCCTCCAACCCCCCTTCTTCTCATCCGCATAGCAGCTTTCTTTTTCTCTTGCTCCCAAACGTGGTTTGGTATCTCAACTAAAGACATTTTGCTCATGGCTGAAGAAGCGGTGCTGGGAAGTTGGCCATTTGTAGTTAATAATATGGCAGAGTTATGACTAGACGACGAAGAGGAACACGAAGGATTTTCAATATATTCTGAGCGAATTCGTCGGAGTCTACTATTTGATGGATGGAGACGAGGTTCTTCAATTCCAATTCCGGAATCACCACTTTGACACTTTTCTCCTCTTATTGACTTTGATTTCCCTTTGCGCATTTTACCACTGAAATATGTTTTTAAAAAAATGTTTTAGTAATTAAACTTTGACCAGTCTCACTAAATAGTTATTGTAAATATTACCTCTCAGATTCTTCAAATCGACTGTGAAGATCTGGACTGCTCCCCATCGGTGCTTTTCCACCTTGCTTATTAGGTCTCTCTTGTTGCTGTTGATGAGGAATTTTGTTGACACTTGAAGTTGAACCAAATCGCAGAGAGAAAGTTTTTGAAAAGCGTTGAAATAAACTGGGCGTCAGTCCTGGAGCTTGTTGTTGTTGGTTTTCAGGCGGCGGACGTTGTTTCATGTCATGGGGAGAAGGATTCGGATTTGGATGTCCTTCTGGTAAATCTTCCTTTGACTCTAGCAAATGGAGGTGACTAATACTCCCTTTGCTGATTCCTCCTTTATGAGATGGCTTTGACGAGACTGAAGATATTTCCATTTCTCTGTAATATTTCATCCATGCCCTAGCAGACAACAACAGGAAACTTTAAAACATGTAAAATATTGCCTCGTCACTTTATGGTTCTTTTGCACACTAGTTTATTACAAGTAAAAAAATATAATAATAATAGCTTGATTTCACCGAAAAAAAACTTGCGGTTTTTGCTTACTTTTCATTACTTCCTAAAATGAACTGAGCTAAACAAATTGTGATGAGTTGAAACCACCTCTAAATACAACTAAACTGCAGCACAAATACGCTGTAATATGATAAACGTGAAACGAAATATACCTTGCATTTGATAAGGAAGTCTTCATGTGCAGTTGACCGATATGTTAAAATGTTGTGGATTACAAGCTTAAAAGATTAAGACGAAAGAGTAAAAGGATGATAAGATCAGTAAAAAAAGATGCATATGACAGCAAAGGATATAAGGTTTCATCTTTAATCTACAATGTTAATTAAATTTTAATGAAAACACTGCATCTCATAAAACTGAAAGAAATTATCAGAGCATGGCCTTCTGAAGAAGTAGGAGCAAAAATTATACCGAATTACTTTTTTTTGAGATTCATAATCTTGTAAATTAATGGTATTTCAGTGCTACATTTTAAATAGATATCATCTCAAACTTCGAATCGCATCATGCAATTTTCTCAAAAGATAAAAAAAAAAACTCACTTTCTCTGAGAGTAGTCAAAGGATTTGGGACGTCGTTGTCCCTGATCTGGCTGAAGGGAAGACGACGAGGATGATGAGGAAGACGCTGCTGACTTTTGCCACCTCATCTGAAATTAAATAGAGTCGATTTACAATTTACATCGTGATTTTCATGATAATTGAATGAAGATGATTTGATTAAATGGAGTCATGAATAATCAGCCACCCACGCCACGTCCAATAATTTAATTTGGATTTAAAAAGAATTGGAAGGAATGGGACAATTCCGGCTTTGTTTTGTTCGTGACAAGCTTTCTATTTTCAGAGATCGCTTTTTTAATTCCCAATAATTGCGTCTCCTGACATTTCTGTTTACAATAAATCAACATTCAAATACGGATATTTGCGTACAGGTACCAAACATGGAAATAGAAACTTGACTTTTAAATTACCTCTAGCCATTTTGCCATAATATTGAAACTAAACTTGGAAATGTCTTCGTTTAAACAAAATTCTTGTAAACGGTTGCAAACGCATACTTTTAATTAGTCATGCATGTAATAAATCGACCTGAATAAAAAGGAGCGGCAAATGGCTTATCAAATCACGTAAAGACCCTTATCACTCGTTTTATTTGCTCACAAGCTCATTTGCAGCACCAATAAATTAATTGCCGGATGAATAATATGAATACAATGTGCGTTTTTCATAAACCTGGAAAGAATTCCACGAGCAACGGACAAAATATTTGATTGTCTGTAGTACATCAAATTGGTTCAGCTTGTATTTGGAATTTAATGAGATGTAGGTCAATGAAAATGAAGAGACATATATTGTACGCATGAAATTGGGAATGTCAATAGATTATTCGCTGGATACAAAACAAAGAAGTGGAAATGACTCATCACAAATTACATAACAAAATAGTAAATTCACTAAAATCTAAATGTTAGTTGTTTTAAATTCTTAAAAATCATAAGTGATTTTTTTTTAATCTCATCTATCTCTGCCCGTTTTACAACGATCTTGATATCTTAATCCTTTCCACTCCACTCCTAATTTATGCCAACAACACAGAATGTAATCATCATCTTTGAGCGTAGCACTGCGAGTTAAAAGTTCATTTGAGGGATCAGTGAGTTAATCCTTAAAATAACATGACGTGAGAATTAATCTCTGTATGCGAACGTACGGGTTGGAATCCCAAGAATTTAATTACATTAATATCCAAAAGTTTTGCTTACCTTTGAGACGTCCAACTCTTCTGAATTTGTACTTGATGCTGGTGAATGCAAATATTCTTGGTTTTGCTGAATAATTTTATTTTCCTTGGCTTGGGCTAATCTTTCACATAAAATCTCTTCTTCCGTCGTCCATAAACTGCAATAAAAAATTAAAGAACAACGGTTATTACTTGCAAAGATTCGTTCAGCTTAATCTTAATTATTAATTTCAAATTCAAGTACACGGTCGGTAAACAGTTTTTGCATAAGATAAATAAGAAACCCCTAAGTATATATGCTTCCTTTAATTCTTTGATGCTTTTCCTTACTCATTAAAATTTGCAGATCGACGACAACGACAACTCAAAATATTATTCTCATCACGTCCTCCTCCAATTTCCTCTCTGCTGATAACTTTAGTATTGTAAATTATTCCAGATTTGCTTCGATGTTTTAGACTCAAAGTCGTCTGGTTATGTTGAGGTAGCAGCGTTTCAATTTTTACGGGGACAACAATCAAGCAATTATTTGCGGGTTGCTGCTGTTTCAAGCTCAGATTTAGAGAATTTTGACTGGTGGCAGTCGCAATGCTCAATCTTCTTGAATAGTTTGGACTCTTTGGGTAATATTTGCTTTTGTGGAGAGAAAGTGAGCTATGATATCTTTTACTACGTTCGAAACTAGTATTTTGTGGTTGCTTTGATTGGTTTGTGGCCACATTGCAAGCAATGACTGTCCCTTTTTTGACGCCCCCAGATGCTGCGGGGTCTTTCCAAAACTCTTCAACTTTTTGTAGTAGACCCATTTTTCCTAATTACTCATATATTTGGGACAGTTGGAGTAGTAAAATTAGTAGAAAACTGTGTAAAACCACCAACAAGCTGTCAGCCAGCCAAAATGCGTCAAACTAAAACTTTACGACGATATCAACGACCGCAGAGGGCTTTAAGGCACAAACTTTGTCACACTTTTTGTGCATGACATTTGCAAATTGGGGGTTTGCCCATCTGTTTGTCCCATGTCCAATGAATCATGGGTTGGCATCTTATCCAAATCTTGGCACACCTCATTTATCATTTCTCGGGTGGATATAGAAAAAGAAAGAATTGAGATGGAAATTCGGTCAGTGGATGCATACAATATTTCTTTTGCGTCACTTGATGTATAGTTATTTGAGAATTATGTAGGTTGCTCTTGTTTGTCTTGGTGTAGGTTCGTTTTTAATTGACATTTATTTGGGACAACAACTTGTATTTTATTGACACAAGGTTTTGATTCAGAGTAACATTTCTGCCAAAGTTTTTTTTTACGCCAAATGGAGCGTGGTTCCCTTCCTTCTGTTTTTTATTGCTTAGTTCGTTTGGGATTTTTGAAAGATGCGTCCAAAAGCGTCAGCACTTTTTTAACAAGTATATAATCCCAAGCTTCACTCTGGGGATCAATCAACTAACTTTTATTTATGCTTCGAAATATTTATCTACAGCACGTAAAATCATAAAGAGTTCAAACTAAAAATGCGATAAAATATAGCAAACAAGAGAAAAGTCAACAGTTTTAAATAGTATCTCTCTCTCTTATTATTTGCAAATTTAGTTAGTAATTCGTAGCAAAAATAAATAATATCACTTTATTTATTGACGAACATTCCTCAACAACAATTAACCTGCCACTGGTTGGAAGCTCGGGAAATCACTTGACAATTTTATTGCGTTATCTCATCCTCACTTCAAAATTTATGTTTGTCGACTGATTTGATTGATATGGATTTAACAACATTTTTGCCACTTGAGATTTTGTTTCACAATATTTCTCCTCCATCAATTGAATCCAGCACGAGAATCGCAAAAGCTTTAGGCAAATAAGTAATCTAAGCTAACCAAAAAATCTTGTAGAATCTCTTAACCACATTTCTCAATCATCCCGTCAATCAAAAGATTAATAGAACAATTTCCTTCAATCAAAATGCTATATAATCAAGGTCTTTGGAATTTTCAGAAAGCCACAAAAATCCCAAAGTAAAACTGATTGATTTTATGCAACAATTACTATAAACCAAGCAGTACAACTAAATGATTCAAACTGAAACAAATTCTTCTCATTGCATGTGCAAATAGTAGAAAAAATCTCATCTCATGCAATCACACTAAATTCAGGTCTATAAGTTACAAACAAGGTGTAAGCTAACTCGTTGTTCTCATTCTTAAAGATTACAAGACTTTTAAACTCGGGTTACATAAAAACATTGAGTCCCCTGAGCTAAGGAACAGGTTTCAATGTGAGACATTCAGATATTCCTTAAGTTTAAAGGCATAGGGCCAATTGAATTAACGTTTAAATCAAAAAGGGGATTTATGGACGCTCTTTAACTGAGATTATGTGAGACATGACGCTAAGGGATGCAATTTGATTTTAGCCATGTATAATGAACAAATATGCATTTAAATCAAAGGCATAAAGATCCGAGACACAAAATAAATCTTGTATGCATTTGACCCGGAAAACTTTTGGCCTACCTTTCAACAACACTTGCAATTAATGTTTAATCAAATGACGAAGGCACAAACCAATAATAACAATAATAATAATGTTGATGGTAATGAGGGGTTATTCAATTTGCCCAGTTTGCATTAATTTTATTACCAACACACACACCTTTCTCTTAATGGGATGCATTCGTTTGGAATTTTAATTTTTAGATCATCTCAAAAAATTAATATTTTATTTTTTTCACACGCTTGTTGAAGGAGTGTCTAAACAAGTATAAAATTATTCAAATAAAAATTCGGTTGTTTTACATATAATTTTAACGACTTGTGACCAAAATGATTTATTTCTAAAATATGGAAAAGCTGTGCAAATATTTACACAAATGCTTAGTATTTTCACGAATATTTTCTCCCATGATTTATTGGGTTCTTGAAAACCTTAATCGTGTTTGCTCTCAATGTGTAACTCCCCTTAAACTTATCATATTTTCAATGACAAAGTATACATTTTACAGCATTGCATTGACTGAAGATAAGAGAGCAAACCAATTTCCGGTTAAAAAAAATAATTATGCCTGACTGAATATAACAATTTTTATGGATTGTTTGTGTCACACTTATTTTTGGAGTTGAAGTAACATTTTGGTTTTGCCAATATTTTAACGCTTCTCTGTTCTTTTCCGCTTGGCAAAATATTGAGTGGCGGATGATGGACAGTTCACACCACGAACAAACAAACAATGCCAAGTTCAGTTTTCAAACTTTTCAGGAACAATCTTCAAAATATTTTCAATTAAAGCTTCTTTTTTTATAAAGAGTTTAACAATTAATACAAGGAGGATGACAGCATATTTTAAAATAATTTTAATAACACCTCCAACAGTTGCATTTGATGTGAGTTTTATAATTTAATCAAAGCTTTATGCTCTTAATAGACCATGACCACTTCCTGACAAGATATTTGTCGTTCGTACAAAATGAGAACCGCAAGAAATTGGATAGCTTTACTTTAAAGCATGACGCAACCGAGTGTGCAAAAATATTTGCATAACTTATCATCCTTTAAATTCAATTAATAAAGAAACCAAAACTAATTTAATGCGTAACGGACTTCTTCGTACAATATTTGAATAACAGAAACAACTATTTCACAATATTTTTATGAATTAATAACATTCTAACACCCCTAAAAATATTTGTCATCAAACCACTTTTGATAGCCAATTTATAAAGCGTCTCAAATAAATTGTTATTTTGTTATTGCATTTTTGTCCATTAATCTCACTCTTTATTAGAGTGAAAGTATTTAATTGGTATTTGGTCATGAGAAAACAACAAGAAAAAAACAAAATGATTCATTGAAGCATGGAACAAAGAAGTATTACCAAAAATAAAACATCCATCTATAGCAATTTCTCATCAAGTGGCTATTGTTAACCAAAATTAGTTTTGCCTTAATTTGTGGGTAAAAAGCATTCCAATGAAAACCAAATACAATTAGTTACACCATTCTAAATACTTGACTTGTGTGGGGCTTTTTAAAGATGCAAAAAGTAGCAGAGGAAATGAAGCTTGGCGAATCCAATTAATCCCACTTCTATGCACTATGCACTCTTAAAGTAAAGAATGTGATCATGGATTTGTCTCTGTCTAATAAATTGACATACTTCACACATACTTTGGGAACAATTCTCATCTTCAATAAATAAAACTAGTCTAACAAATGCGTCAGGTGAAAGTTAATTGTTCCGAGACACGTCAATTTGTGAAATGTATTTCTAAGAAATTCGGATGTTGCATATACAAACAAATGTATAAGTATAAACAAATATTAGAGCAAATATTATTACCTTTTCAATAAAAATATGTTGTAACAAGGATCTACGGCTTTAAGAACATGCTTCACTTGAGCACATTTAATGCTGGGTTTTATAGGACTTTATCACTCAAATCAATCCAAAATGAGTGACATTTACGAGTGTGACTTGATAATTACAGAGTCTGGGCAGTTTCACACACATGCCGCACTCAACAGTGATTACATAAAGTTAAGCCCTCTCCTTCCGGTCAAATCCAGGTCAAATTAATCTCGAATCACAAATAATTCACTTTCATTTTCACTTTTTATCCAACTGTGAAAATATCTAACTCTGGAGTGATACAAGTGCAAAATGAGACGAGAACCATTTGCCTCAATCCCTTCTCAGTTAATAACCTTCACTTCTGCGAACCACAAAGGAATGGAACACGGCAAAATTTGCAACATGCATTCGCATACAAGAAATTGCATGAATGGAAAACTTTGCTGGCAATACCCCAAAACTATTTTGCAAAAGCAAAGCCCAACACTATGCATACGTTTGCTACTTTGGCCAAATCACACCAAATTGTTTAGTCAAACTAAAACTAACTGGAATCCATTCTATTTTTTTCAGCATTAGCTGGGCTAAATGTTGCAGCTTTTAATTTGTCCAAGTGCAAACTGATGGAAACAGTTCACCTTCTGTTAGATTAACATTTCTCTCCAAAAGGAAAAGTTAAAAACTTTATACCCAATTATAGTTTAGTCTCATTGTATGCAAATGCACTAAATCTGAAGCCCACACACTAAAAACCAAACTTTTGACTGTTTGTCTGATTACAAGTTGTGGGGGTGTCAGTCTTTATTATTATCTAAAGAAGGGCAGAAGTTTTTCACTAAAACACGGTCAACTGTAACCATTTCAGGTCAACAGAAATGCACCAAAACCAAACAACCGCAAAGAGAGACAAATCTCGACTAAGTACTAATTCGTAGCAGAATGTGACAATTATCTGCAACACTGCAAATTTGGTAACTTCCTTTGTCACTTGTTATGTAAAAGCTAATAAATAAATGGCAAATACATGTACACACCTCTGGTTAATGTTTGGCTTGAGCTCTTCAAGGATTAACTAACGACGACAATAATTATTACAACGTATTAAAATCTGTGTAAGATTACTATTTATGGACAATTCTTGTTCCCTTCTTCACTAATTCAAGGTAAAGGTGTGAGTATTTGGCTTGTGCAAATTCATGACTTCTCGCACCTTTGCTTGGCCATGTCAGCGAACTTGAAACTTTTAAATATGGAGACAGACTCAATCTCAACATACAGGGAATAATGCCTCATTGTTATCAAGCTTGACAATAATGGAAACTGTTTTACTGCACTCTCTGCACCAACTAATTGTCAAAATAATAGACGACAAAGTCATGTCACCTGTGACAAGAATGGACACAGTCTCGCATTCATTGTCGGCAACAAACTGAACGAGTGAGTTACGGAAAGCAATAATCATTAGATTAAGTATAGAGATGGATATTGAATTATGTAGGTAGTGAGTCCAGGTAGAGTAGAACTAATGGATGACAATCAAATTAATGTTGACAGAGCAAAGCATAAGTGCAATTTAGTTTGTACCAATGGTTGGTCAACCATGTGGACCCTAAATAAATTATTTACTTCCATTACATAATAATAACAAAGAGACGCTGTTACCCGGTCGCTTTATTTGCTCGGAAATGTTCTGTTACTTTTATTTAATGTGAATCCCATCATCACCAAATAAACTTCCCCATTCATATAATTTTTACAACGGTTTTTTACTCAATTTCTGAAGGTGAGTTGTAAGTTCAATTAGTCATGAGGGAAGGGGATAAAAATTCAGGAACTGATTAAACAGGATGCTCGGCACATTAGCCAACAAAGGCTTATTGATGTATTTATGTCCCTTACAAAAAACCTTGTTAATGACATTCCCATTTTAACATCCACACGCTTATCTCGTTCTCACTCCAATAAAAAGCCAATTTGGATTTTTGGAATGACCAGCACAAAGCACTACTTGGACCAATTTGGGATAATTTCCTTCATTTAATGAGATGACCTTTCCTAAACGAGATCAATATAATTGCCAATTGCACAATTCAGTAGCGGAATAGAAAATTAATAGTCATTTCACAAATGTCCTTTCATTCAACCGGTAGTTATATAATTAGTCAGTGGGTGTGGTCCTATTTATGGTCTACAGAGTTTTAAATTCTTGATAAAACTGCTGATTGTTTGTAAGTAAAACAATGCATTTTTGTTGGTAATGGCATGAAATCTTTAGCCAACTAGCGTGTAACTTAATAGGCTTCCGAATTATTCATGTATTTACTGGTGGGTGGGTGAAGGCTAAGAAATTGCAGACAAACATTTGGAGTTGACAGAAGATGTGAGATGTCATGTAAAATGTAAAACAAGATTTGCTCTTTTGATTGGGCGTAGGAAGACTTCTCTTTAATTCCAATTAAAAATGTAGCAGGGCAATTTCACGCGTTTTGAAAATTCTTCTTCGTCTCATTTACCTTTAT
Source organism: Proisotoma minuta (assembly GCA_034698145.1). Classification (NCBI taxonomy): domain Eukaryota; kingdom Metazoa; phylum Arthropoda; class Collembola; order Entomobryomorpha; family Isotomidae; genus Proisotoma; species Proisotoma minuta. The sequence goes on from JAQIXN010000255.1 coordinate 31,750, forward strand.
TACCCGGACCATTAATTCCGTGTCTACTTATTTGGCCGTCCTACCTAAATAATTTTATGTAACAACTCTTTGCAAGTTCAAAGACATCTCCAAATACGAGTTCTTGATCTAATTAAATTTTTATTTGCAGACCATGCCAATCAACATAAAATGAAATGAAAATTTCATCAGCTACTCAACCCCGAATATTTATAGCTTTTATTTTTCGTTATCCTTACCTCCTACACAAAACCCAGTGGCACAAATACAGAAAGCATAATAATCCTTCTGAAATTAATATGCATCATCAAACGAAGTGAATGAATTGGGGCATTTACATAACACTAGAAAAAACCTGCAACAAAAACAGATTGGCGACATGGGAAATATTTGTCTCACGTATTTCTAGCCTGTAAATAAATCATGATGCGTCCGTTATGAAATTTAGAGAAGATTAAATATAAAATAAAATCCCCTGCAATTCCGTACAAGCCACAACACAACAAAACATACGATTACATAACATGAAAAAATACGGCGAGATGTTGCAGATGCTGTGGCTAAACATACGAGTGCAACTAAATAATTCAATCTGTAAATCTCTGCTTGCAAATCCATCTTGTCACAAATCTCGTAAAATCCTTTTACAGAAATATAAGAAAGGAATCTTATTCACTAGTGTTTTGATTGATAGTCTGCTAGCATTTTCCAAGTTCTAAATGAGAGAGGATTAATATACCAAAGAATGGCATGGGTATTAAATATTTTTGATTGTCATTTACTATTCCATTCTATGCAAATTAGGCCTCGTCTTCAATACCCATCATTCTCAAGTTTTGTATACATATGTGGTCGGTCAACTCGAATCATGTTCAGTGGTCACTAATGAGTGTCATTATAAGACCACAAAATTGCATATAATAAAGCTAACATGATTTCCAAGATAAGTAAATATTAATCTTATAGACCTAAATAAAATAAATCAAATCTAAGCTTTGAAATGCGCTCTAATGACACAATTATTATTTAAAACCTTCACTCTTTATAAATTAACTAAATTGCGAAAATCATTAAAAAAAGACTCCTTTCTCTAAATTACAGCACGCTGTGCTGTGCAATACATATTTATATAATTATATTGGTTCGATGGAAGAACATTAATTCTTTCAATGTCGACTTTAAATGTCACCTTTTCAATTTCATTTTGCAACAATGGCCTGACATCTTAACTTATTCTTTTGCTAGTTAGGCTTTCATTCTTCAATGAGGGATGATAAACTTTCCTCCATAAAACATATGAATGATGATAAATTCCAAACTTTATCTTTATAGCACAACTTTTTAAAATATAATTTGCAAAAGTAGGCAGACAATCTCTTCTCATTTAAAATTTGAAGACATTCATTTTGTATATAATAATAATAATAATAATTGTCTAAATCTGTAATAAATCTCATTCAGGTATGGAAATGCGTGAATAGTTATTTATGATGCTCCATTTGAAATTTAGATTCTATTATCAATCCTTTGATAAAATCTTGAATATTAATATGACCTAATTGTCTCTTCTTGTTGTTACATTTCCATAAACGCCTCAGATTTATACATATTAATAATACGTCATTAAAAAATAGCTTGTTATATTACCTTCTGAGTGGCACCGCATCCTTTGTTGTGGTTTTGCCCATGAAAGATTTTGGCAGTGATCTGGAACGATGCCTTTGGACAAAGTTCTCTTCTTCATCCTCATTTTCCAAAGCCAAGTAACCACATCCGTTGTTTGTCCTCCGTTCTTGCTGTTGTCGGAAACTTAGAGATTGGAACAATTGACCTTTTTGACTTTGTCTTGGAGTCTTGTTATTATTTGGTTTGGGCTTTCTCTCTCCATTGACAAGATTACCATTATTATTTGCAAGTCTCTTTATGATTGGAAGATTACTTATTGGCTGTTGTTGTAAAAATTTGACATAATTGCCACTATCAATATTTTCAATCGCAGAGCTACCACTGTAATTAACCTCATCATTGTCATTCAAGCGTCGTCTCTCATTCATCTTCACTAAACCGGTTCCTGTTACTCCCAAATTAGAATTTGTTTTAGGGGAAATACTTTCAATTTCAGACAATTCCTCTTGTTCTCTGCAAAATTCATCATAATCCAAGTCCAACAAACCCTGAGCTACATGATTACTTTTTGTGTTGGAATTTGCCCAAAAAGCACTTCCGCCTACTGAAGTTTTGCCGGAAGGAATTTCTTCTTCGTGGTGGTTAACTGGGACTTTCTTAGAATTCAACAACAACACGCCTGCAGACAATTTGGCATTATCCTTCATCCTTTGCATATGAGGTGTGACTGTTGGGCTAGATCGAGGCATAAGCTTAATTATTTGAGCACGGGAAGCAGATGATGAAGTTATCTTCATTGGGGTCGCTGTGCTCATCTTCATATCCTCGGGATCTTTGTAATTATTCCTATGTAAATTGGCATTGACAGCAGCATCTTCATCTTTGTTGTTGCTAATTTGAAAGGGATTGTTATTGTCTGTGCCACTTTTGATTACACTCCTTTTCCTTTCCTCCTGTCGAGAACTTGATGCTTCAATTGGCTTTGGCATTCTGGTCGGGTAACAATAATTACTTTTTGTGTAATTAGTCTCCGAAACTTTTTTGTTTGAGGAAATATTTTCTTCTCTACGGCCCCTTTCTAATATGATATAGTTTGTCTCATTATTCACACTTAGACAATCTTCTAATATATCTGGGGTTGATGAATTGTTAGCATTATTATTATTATTATTAATTGTCCCAGAACTAGTATTTCCGAAATATTCCAAAAAGTCTGGACTTTTATCCCGATTTTCATTTCCTCCAGTCACTTTTGTTACTTTTCCTTTACTATTATCTCTTTGCGAAAAAAGTCTGGTGCTTCTGGGAGCAAATGCAGTGGACAGTTTGCTCCGATCATGAAAACTGGCATGAAGAGCTTTGAGAGGAGTAATAAAATTACTGAGACCCTTATTTGAACTTGACTCGTAATGATTGACACCACTGCTATTTGAGTCTGCTGATGATGAAGAATTTGGGGAATGTGAAGGACTTTCCTGATCCTTTTTCTGAATGGGACTCGCAACTAGATGCTCAATATTCGTTTTTAAAGGATCACTTTTTATAAAAGCCTTTCTAAGCTTTGAGGAACTCTTTGAGGAGAAACTTGTGTAAAGTTTTGCGTTTTGTCTCACTGAAGGTGAAATTGATGTTGATCCCTGGCTGTTGCCTAATCCGGAAGATATTGGAGTTGCAGTATTTCTTCTTGCAAATGTCGAATAGATTTGAGAAGGAGGATTAGAAGGAGACGGAGAGGAAGATTTTCTGAAACTTAGTAGATGACTTGTTGGACTTTGATGGCTTGGAGTTTTACGAGGATTAGAAGATCTTTCGGCAAGTTGCAAAAGTCGACTGTTGGAATTTTGATTTGGAGATTGTTCCATTGTTATTCTTCCTCCTCCAGTGGGGGTTCTTTTTGTGGGAGTGGGAGTGGTCAACATCTTCCCTTTGTTGATGGGAGATATTGAATGAAAAGTCTGGGCCGGCATCTTTCTCCTGGCTTATTAACAAATCTGTAACAAATAGATAAAGGTTGGATTACGTAACTCATAAAAATTCTTTTGTAGCAAGTTTTTAGCACTGCACTAAAATATTTTAACTCTCCAGTTTCATTTGGAAGGGATCATGGAATGTTTTAGCATGCAAATATTTTAGTGTTGATGTAAACTCTTTAAATGAGAGTGTAAACAGAAAAATTATTACACCCTCCATAATATATTATACCATGTCCTAAAAGTGCAAGTAAATTATGAAGGTCGCTATAATAATGTGCTGCAAGCTAATTTTGCCAATGGAATATACAAAGCAAAACAAGTCAATTGAAAGGATACGACATAATTTTAAATTGCTCTGTGGTTTATTCCTACTGTGCAAAAACATTTTAATTCTGGAAAACTACGCAGCTTGTTTAATGATCTGTGAATTTGAGGAAAATGCTCCATTGCAATGGCCTTTCAAAAGCTAAGCAAATTATTTCTCACGAGTTTAAGAAACTTCAAGGTTTTACTAATTTTGCAACCAATAGTCCAGTTTTGGAATATGCAAAGTTACTTGGATTGTCGTGACCTGATCTGGTAGCTTATGCTTATAAATTCACGACAGGTCACACTCAAGCTGTCAGCACATTAAATTTATTAGGACACATTATTATATGCATTTCCTTCCTCTCAAACTTATCGATATTCCACCCAAAAATCAATAAATCTTTACAGACAAAAATGGAATGCTAGATAAATCTTAAAAAACCAAAGGTATTTTGCTTTTCTTTTTATGTAGGAAGCTTTGGCTGTCAAAAGTGAAGCAAGTCATAAAATAAAATTCCTCAAAATTAACGAGGAATGTCAATCAAAGTCAGACAAGGAATGCAATTATCAATTTTCCTTTCCCTAAAAGACTGCAGGTAATAAATAAGTTGATATGATATAGTCATGAATATTCATGCTGATTGATTAGTTGGTTCCGCTATTTACTAATTGATTTCTCAAATGGGGATCATATTTTTTTTTAAAGTTAGGCCTTGCTTAGATTTGTGGGTGTGTCTAATAATTTATTTGATTTTAAACCAGAAGTTGATTTGGTATTTTGTTTTATGGCTTGTTGCAATATGAAGTGGCTTTAATTATTATGACATCAAGTTCTCATAAAGCAATAATAGGAAGAAAAAAATTCAACCTTATTTCTCATTTCCCATCAATGCTGTTTTCTTCATATTTATTATCTAATATTATTATTTATGAATGTGTCATGTTTTTAATTTACTTCCTCTTGAATAGTTTTACTATTTTAGGACACATTTTCATGTCATCCTAGAAGAGCCTTTAGCTTCTGGTTTTGGCACTTTGACCCATGTCATGATTTCAAATTCATTTCGTGAATTATTGAAGGATGCACGCTACACTTTTACAATATAATAATTTTTAATTGGATTCCTCTCACAAAGGAGGAAGGAAATTGATGAACTACAGTTAAAATGCGTTTAAAAATTACATCCCCCATTAGCACAAATTACACGCAATGTCCAAAAATTATATTTCTTTCAAACCTTTAAAGAAAAAAAACAGTAATTTTATTGTTGCCACTATGATATTTAATTACAGATATTAGATTACTTAATATCTAAAGACAATAGCCACATCAAATTACTTATAACCAGTTAGGATAAAGGCCAGTAACAATTTTAATCGCTTGTATGTAACTTTTTGAGTAATTAAAATAAAAGCAAACAATCTCATTCAGTTTTGAAACAAATAAGTAAATCTCCCTTCAAAAATGGTTAAAAAATTGCGTTCTTTTTTCACTTTCCATTTAGCCAGTCAAAGCATGACATAAGCACAATATTTTCCACTTGTTCTACCTCCGTGACATTAAGTAAGTTAGCGAGATAAATAAAATATGATTAAGTATGAGTCTAAAATTGGCCACAATGATAAAACAATCTATTTTTATCACTTTCTCCTCTTTAATAAATGAGTATTTTTCATCTCCATTTAAAAGTTATTAATACGACGAGACAATGGACATCATTCAACAGAAGCATCTCTCTTTATCATTAATCACCCAAATTGCTAATCATTTCCCAACAACTTAATATAGATTTTTGCTCTAAATAGTTTGCTGAAGGAATGTCAACGGTAATTTTCCTACCTTCAACGAAATAATCGTTGGAGCATCTAACCCCATTAATTACCCACACTTTGCACCTTTCATAAGCAAATAAAATATGAAACTGCACTCATATTTAATAACAAGCCGACACCAACACAAAAAATGTGTTGTTTTCGTGTGAAATATTGTCATTCAATATAAAAGTTGTGAATAATCTTCCTCGAAATCTATCAAATTCCCATCCATCCGTCTAGTTAGAATATTTTACGATGTGCCCAACCTGTTGACAACTAATTTACATATGAGAGCCATGCTCAAAAGAGGAAAACCAAGTATATAAACTCGTGCAAAACCCAAGCCATTATTGGTCTCGAATCCTAGTTTTTTAGCCCATTCTTTTCTGTTTGTGGTTTTTGTTTGGATTTCTTTTCTCGTTTTATCCACTTTTGAGAAATTGCCAACTTCTTTACCGGCTAATTAATGATTAGTAAAACCGTTATTACAAGAAGCCAAGTGTTTGACAAACTCGTGCAAAAGTTGGTATTCTTACTTCTCACTTCATTGTAAATTCTAATTCGTGACAATTTTTTTGAACACCCGCAACATAAACATACCTCCTAATTTACGCCCACTGTCGTGCACAACTGCACAGTATTCATGGAACGGTTTGTATATAAAATTAGCTCGAAATTCTTCCGCAACGGCTCAAAGTAATGCATATGTTTGTTGTGTTATGGTTCAGCAAATTATACCATTGATTGTGATAAATAATAGCTTATTATCTAATTGTATATATGCGGTAGTGGATAGTATGAAACAGTTATTTGAATATTCATCCTAATGTGCATTATAGTTTGAAGAGATTCGTCTTCAGGATTTATTCAGATTACATCAAAAATGAATTAGCAGTCAATTTAAATTTCAGAATCATGTTGGAATTTGAGTTGACATTAAACCATTTCTTTTTTGGGGCGTCATTTAATCAAAGGGAAGGTACCAAGCCCCTGGCGTCTCCTTTTATTTCTGCAAATGCCAAGTTAATTGAAAATGAGCGTATTGTAATTTCGTCTTCTCGTCTTAATCCTCATTTCATTACATTTGCAGTTATACAAAATCAATTTAAATTTCAACCACCAACAAACCATCATTCAATCAAACCTGCTTTGATTTGCTCTTTCTTCTCTTTGCTCTAGCATGTGTGACAAATTAATGGATGAATAATTGCATTGCAAAAACCAAACAATAAAGCACCAACGGCCATGTTCCAAATTTTACATAAGCTTATAATCTACAATTATTTACCACCTGCAAATAATCTGAGGCTACCTTAAAAATGTAAGAAAAAAATCCTTTTATTCCGCCTTCCGAAAATGAGCTTTTGCGTAAACAGTTTTCTTAATCATGCTTCAGTTACTTATGCAAATGGAGCTTCCACAAAAATATAGAGAACATAAGCCTATTAACGACATTATATCGAGGTGTCAACCGTAAACGAATCCTTTTAAATGCCAAACCGTTCAATAATAATAATTGACAAATTCATAAATGGCAATGACTATGGCTTCCTAAGATTTGAATGAGGTGAGAAGTCCAAAACTCGAGATAAATGTCACCTTATGTCAGTTGGGTTTGGTTTTGTATGCTAATCTCGCAAAGTTGCAGCTCAATTTGGTTTTGGCTTGACAATAAATTCTCTAATAAAACCTACGACGACCACACGAATTGAGAAATCCAACAGAGATAAACGATTTGACCGACAAGAACTAAAAACTCTGTGCTGGGAGTCGTTATTCACCTGCTGGTTCTATTTATGCTTTCGCCAAAAAGTGACCTAAAACTGGCTAAAACACAAGACGTGTGGGCATATTGTTTTGTATTCAATGCACCTCTTAGTTTTATGTCTTCTAAAAGGACATCATTTACAGAGAAATTTAATAACCTAGACCTTTGCCAAGAAAAATTAATTTGACTCTTTTCCAACGGTATTTTTGAGACAAAAGGCTATAAATTATGGCAGGATTAAAAATTAATACAGTACAAATGTTTCCATAAATCAGGGGAGCGAGGTTTAATTGATTTTGATTATAATTATACACTTTGTGGTTGTGTCTACCTGTAAAATTAACGGTTCCAAATAAACGTCTTCCATTTTCCAACTCCAAATAAATATTCTTATGTTGTAGACCGGTTCCTTTTCTTAAACTATTTTACATATAAACACACATTCACAGACAGATTGATCCATGAAATTATGCAATTTAATCCAACTTGTAAAAAAGTTCGTTACTCGTTTTTGTTTGTTACCATTTGCAATTAGGCAAACATTGAACTGTATGTAAAGTAAAAGTTGTTGATTGCATAACTTGTGTGTTGAAGGGGAAGTGGAGCAAAATTTTATGGAACATGCAGTCAAACTTTATAATATCAACAGGTGTTGTTATTGTATTGAATTGTTCTACAATGAAACACAGGAACTTTTACATAATGAGTCAACTGCAGTGGCTTAATAACTTCATTTTAAACACTGGATGAGAGGTCGATTGTAGATTTTCTGTTTGACAACAAAACTTGCATAACATCCAGCAACTCCTTTTTCTCACGTTTCTTACTCCGGAAGCACAAAATATAACCAAATGGTCCTCTTCTCTAAATGAGACTGTTTTATTTAAATGTGTTAAATAAAACTAAAAGATGAAATCCTAATTTTGACATCTGCATGCAGACAGGCTCCATGAAATTTAAAAGGGGTAGAAAGATAAAACAGATGCACTTTTTAATGGATCTCCAAAAGCCCATTCATGATAACCAATACAAGAGTCTCATAAAGAACGACCCTTTCCGGTTTATGAGACACTTTGATTGATATTTGATACTGAGATAGGGAGACACTTTTGAGATTTGAGATGATTTTTCCTCCTTCTATTTTAAACGGAGTAGGACTTTCTTTGAAGCCTTATTTCAGCCAACTGGCTAACTTTGTCACATTTCTTCAGCTTTGCAATTCAACTTCTTCTTGTTGCAGTTCCATCCAAAAGTGGTCCGTTTTAACAGTTGGTTGATTTGGCTTTACAGAGTTAGTTAGGTATACAGATGCACGCTTCAACAACCAAAGCTACCAACCAAACAGTACAAAATTTGACAGTTAGTGATGCGTTTTATTTTATGACTCTTATTTGGATGAATAATACGATCGTATTATGAGTCATACTACCTGGCTACAAAATTTAGTCTGTTGGGTACCCCTCTTCACACCTAAACCTTTTTGAGGGAATTTGCTCTAAAATTAGTTAAAACTCAACTTTGTCCAAACGCACGCAAAAAAGCAAACTAAGAAGTTTAGTTAGTCAGAGCTTTTGCAGGGCTGAGAGACGGAATGATAGTGACATGAGACTATTAAAAAGTAGACGAGGCTTGACTACACATGCACAGGTAGACAACAAATGAGAATTTCATTGCGTTGCATTGATGCATCCTCCTGAGTATTCACATTCCGTTGCTGAGAATTCTACCTCGGCTACATTCTCTAATCCAACTTAACTAGCTCCTATCATTGTGGAGTATCATCCTCACAAATTCCCATCGCAAGAAAAAGCAGCAACAATTGCAGCCAAATGCAGTTAGCTCTTGTTTTAATAATGAAGTGCGTAGGAAGTTGCTTCGTGATCCCATCTCTTCTTCCTTTAGTGTCAAATCCTTATTTACCTCAAGATAAATTAACGTCAAAAATTCTCACTTTACACACAATTTATTTGCTTTTAGAAAAAGCAAACTTTTGCCACGAGCCTCGTTTATTGTTGCGGATAAATGAATAGGAGAGAACAATGTTTAGAAAACTCTGCAACAATGAGAACTATATAGTTAGTTATCTGGACTGATTTTTTTGAATAGGGAAGAAACTCATTCTTTCATCGCATAATATGAAATATCCAACCCGAAGGTACCCATACAATAATAATATTTTCGTGGGTGCCTGGACTGGTCTTGTCTGGACGGGATACAAAAAAAGAGAGAATTCTTCCCATCCCAACAAAAACTTTGATAAAAGGCCCTTCCATTCTGGTTCTGTTTCATCCATATTTTAAAAAGCTGTATAAGATCATGGAGAGGTAGTTTGGATAAAATTAAATGCATCGTACGCATTTCATTGCACAAGAATAGGAGCCAAAAATGCATGCGTGCAACGGATAAAAAATTTGTAATACAGCCAGTCTGCTAATAACTGCATTGTCACATTCGTAAAGAAAACCATGTCACGTGTCCATTTTAAATTCATTTGGATAAAGGCTCTCCACAATACTCGAGTCAAGATATCAAAATAAAATGTGCGTCAGTCACAAAAACTATTCTGAAAGAGTAGGGTACCTATGTAATAGTAATTGGATGGATAGTCGGCAAAGGCGAGGAACAAAAAAGATGAAAATTTGAGAATCATGATGATGAAGTGACTAATTCTAAATTATGGATCACAACTTAAATCTTAGAGAAGATGAGACCTAAACTACATGGGAGGTTGGAAAAACTATACTCCCTGATTTTTTTTAGTTTATTCGTTTATGCATGCAAATTGAGCAATAGAATGAAAAAGCTGGTTACCTGTTATTCCAAACGGTCTTTTTTACGGTCAGTCGATTTTTTTATTTTTCTTGTGCTTTTTGTGCTTGTGCTTGTTATGCTTTCTCTTTTTCTGTTTGTGAGGCTTGTGTTCCTTGTGTTCAGAAGATGATCTTCGTTGCTTTTTATGAGGAGATCTTGAACGTGAGCGTTTGCTCCTTTTCGTTTCTTGCTGGTCCCTATCCCGAGATCTACTTTGACGACTTCTGCAGGGGGTAGGTCTTATAGTAGATTTCGAGGGAGTACGATTGGAAGAAATGGAAGCAGTTTGAAGAGAAATTTGGGGAGAACTTGGAGTTGCAGGGTGAGAGGATCGACTGGAACTTGGAATTTCTTTCCAATCTCTGTCAGCAGCTACAAATTCTTTGGTTGGATTTCTAAACACATGCAAATAGTTGCAAGATCCGCCTTTGATGCAGTGACGTCGTAAAAAGGACCAACAAATTGCAGTTCGCCAAGAGCCAATTCTCACAAACTGAAGGCTAATTTGTTTTCCATTGTAAAATCTTGCGTTAAATGTTCGAAATGCCTGTAAAAACAACAATAAGATATATAATCTGGAAAATAAATTATTTGTACCTCTACTGCTGATCGAATATTGTCATATTGAATGTATACATTTCCACGCAAATGAGGCTCTAAATTAGAGCAAACTTTGAACTGAATAACTTTGCCATGTTTCTGGAACTCTGGTAGAACATCTTCATAAAATTCCCTAAATGTATAAAAAAAATCAGGAGAGTTGAAAATGTAAACTTGATCAAATTCAAACAAAAATCCTTACAGAAACTGTTTTTGCAGCTCAGATTTTTCATACTCCAATCCCAAGTCCATATCATATTCGTCACGTAAAGCTTCTTGAAGAAGGAAGTGTGAAAAAAAGTTTGGAATTAATAACGTCTGACTTAAAACTGGACTTGGGTGAGCCCTGGAAAGAAATAAAATTATTACACGAATATAAAAGTAATTACGATAAAATGATTCTATACATTTTGCATCTTTCGAAGAATCGACAAGCTCCAGTTTTCACAAATAGCTGACATACTTCCTTCTGTTGTCCGATTTCATCAACGACATCAGGAGGCATAATATATCGGACAGGAGGCGTTTCGATATCCTATTTTACAAAATTCATTTAAAAAATGGATATACAAAATCTAATTTGAAGAATAACTTGCCCCACATAAAAAGTCGAGATATTGGTTGTAATCTTCTTCCTAAAATCAATGTACATACATGATCCATCCCAAATCTAATACAATCGTGTTTCATATAAGTTGTAAAAGAGTTAAGGAAAATTGCAAAATCAATATCGCTACAAAAATAAAAACAACGCATAACATGCATATTCAAAACTTGAAATTTTGTATGATAAAGGATATCAATTTTGACTCCGACTTGGACAATTTCTTATGAGAAGGCCAACGCCAACGTTCCCTTGCCTGTTTCTTTAAACGTTCGCTTTCCTTGCGTTCTTGTTCCTCTTTCTCTGCCTTTTCCTTTCTTTCTTGTTCTTCCCATTCTTCCCGAATCCTTTTCTATAATTATCAAAAACAAAAAGACAAATTAATAGAGCAATTTTAACAGGCATTATAACTTTAATGAACAACCTCTTCTTCAGCCTTTTCCTTTGATGCTCGTTCAACATCTGCCATTTTCTGGGCTGCGACAATGTCCGCCTCTTTGTTCCTAACAATCCACAATTCTTCCGTCAGAAAAAATGGCAAGGTCTCGTCTTGATCCGGAACAATTACTTCAGTCTCCTCATTTATTGGAGCAGTGGCTGCCAATTTCTGGCGAATTCGCTTTCTCCGAAGTTTTTTAACAAACTTTCGCCAACTCCGTTTCTCTTTGCGACCCATAATTCTAAATTTAATGCTAATTAAGTAAATGATGTCAGGGCTTTTAAAAGTTTGCTTACCCGACATGAGTTTTATCAATGTTTACAAAATGTAAGTCGATTTTTCATTAAAATGCTTTTACCGAAGAGTTTGCGGCAAACTGTTTGCCGCAAAGCTTTGTCTCTATTTCTTTGTAACTTTATATGTAAAATTAATTTATTCAATTTTCTAATTTAAAGCTCTATAAAACATGTTTTCTATCACAGAAAGGTCACAGTGTCAACGACTGGCTCAAGGGTCTTTAAATTTAATTTAAACTACGCTAATAATTAAGAAACACGGAGGTCATGATTCAAAGGGAATTCCACATTGAGTACACAATTTCTTGAATTCATAATGAAGATAACCGGAAGCCATTTTGGTGAAGGCGTCTCTGCTGGGGAAAAGGTCAGGGGCCGCAGACAACGTCACGTCCACCTTCCCACCATGAGAGAAAGTGAACCAGGTGAAAGCTGCAATTAAAGCCAGCATTCATTCATTATCAGTTTAATTACAGCAATTAATAGAGACGCTATATACCTGTAAATGGATGAGTGTCTACTAGACTTAAAAGGGGGCTTATTTTTTGGACCTCACCCCCCAAAAACTTGTAGTCATTTGCCCCCACGAGGGAAGTGAGACCGCAGTTTATGGGAACTCGGTCTTCCTTTAGTACTTTCTCCACGATAAACTTTGGAAAGAGCCAAGCAAATGGGAACAGATAATTTACAGCTACTTTATGGAGACCAAGCTCATGAAAATCTATGAAAAACTTTTCCGTCTCAATCAATCGTTGCAAAGGATTGTCTTCTTTCAACGGAGATTTTATGATGCCCAATGTCCTACAAAATTTGGAAAATGAATATGATTAAGTTTTCCCAAGTTAGTTCTTAAAGAAAGTACCAGTGATTGCAAAGAATGTGATCTTGAGAAGGATGAAGTTCGCAAGGCAGAGTGTCTGCCATTGGAAAATGTGAGGGCAACTCTTCCTCGTCCCTTGATTCCAAAAGATACTGTCTTATAGATCCTACGATTAAGGTCAAAATGATTGTAGCGAAATGGACGTCGTATTTTTGTCTGATTGCTTTTATCGGTTGGATTGGGAGGGTGGTGAAAGTGTAAATCCATTTCTTTTGTGGTGCAGAAAGTTTTATGGGATTGGTTGTCGGTGATCCAGGTCCACAAAGGATTCGTAGATTTAATGGCATCAATACGACATCGGAAATCTAAAATATGAAAAAATAGGGAATATTTTAAATTAAATAGGTGTTCTAAAAATGTATATTTTAAACCTTTTTCCAAATAGTTTCATTTGCTTCTTTCACTAAATATGGAGCTTTGGAACCAGTTAAAACATCCAAAATATGAAGCATGCTGTAGCCATCTGAAAATGCATGATGAATTTTAAATGCAATCACTGTAGTATTTTCCATTGGAATCACAACAACTTCCCAAGCCGGACTCATCTCCGAATAACTTTTTGCCATCCATTTTTCTACAAAAATCTCAAGCGTTTCTCCATCTTCTAGTTTCCCTTCGTAAATAAGCTTTTCCAATTCTATTCCTGAAGGAGGCAAACTTTTTCGGAAAACGTATCCGCCAAATGTGACGAGGCAAGAGAAAAGTTTGTCATATTTCGGTTTATCATTTTCCAACCGCTGAAGCAGTTTTGTGGAAAAATGGTTTTGAACTTGATCTAGTTTTAGTTGTCCTTGAACATGGGACAAGAGACCAACACTCAATTGTCCTTTGGATTTTTCATACGTGCATCCAATAGTAAATGCTGCGTCCCCCGTACTCACTGATGACAAGTCTTTTCGGAAGATTCTGGCTGCGAGAATTACTACACACTTTGACACTAATAGAAAGGTCAGTGGAAGGAAAAGAAGGGTCAGTAGGAAACTCCAACAAATAAATCCCAAAAGAAGGCCAAAAATTTTGGAAAGATGAAAGCGAGACTTGTTTTTAACAACTAACATTTTGATGTATTTTGAATATTTAGTACTGATCACTATATACAAGTTTATATAACATGATGAAGAAAAATTCGCACAATGATGAAAGGTGAAATGACGAGCGTTTATTGTGAAAGGTTTTTAGGTAGCTAAAAGTTTTTGTAAAAATTGGCAACTGAAGTGACATGACATAATAATATAATCAGTTGTTTAACCCAGTTTCAAAAAGTAGCTAAAAGGTGGATGGATAAGCTAAGATGGGATAAGTTGGCTTCAGATTCGGATTTTCATATCACCGAGCTTTCAATGTCATTGCTTTGGTTTTCTGTGCCAAGTTATAAAATTGCACAGTTGCCCATGTCACAGCTTTATTGTTTTGCATGTTACCGTAATGCATGTGACCACTTTCAAAAGTATTAAATGCTCAGAAGTGTTTAGGAGCATGTTGAAAATTTTTGGGACAAGTGAAACAATTTGTCTCAATGCATTTTTATGTGAACTTTACATGTTACATGTTGTCTCATCTTAATTCATCTCGACAAAAAATTAAAAGTTGAGCAAATTGAACACTGCTCTGAAGGTCTTTGTTTATTATATACTCTTTAACTTTTATTAACATTTTCTAAAACTTTTGTAATCAAAGTAAAATCAACGGCGTCGTTGTCGTCTAAAATATTTCCCCCCATCCAATGTGGAAGAATGTCTGGAGAAAAATGGTTTAACAAATTCTCCCGATTGTGAGAGTGCAGAAATATCTAAAGACAAATGATATTTAACAAATGATATAAAACATGTAATCAAAATATTTGTTGTTCAAATGCTCACCCTGTTTCTCAATTTCTCAGGAAGAAATGGTCGAATGCAATTAAATGTGTACGAGACAAGCTTTGGGTTGTTGTAAATGTGAACCTCTTTAAATTTTGTTGGATAATTTGATAGAAATAACGTTACAAAATTAAGTTTTTGCATAAATGAATATCTTTTGAAAATTTGAAAGCTGTATCCACTGTAATCCAGAATGAAAACTTGTCCACTTTCCGAAACTTTCCTGTCATACCATAAATGGTCAATTAGTAGAGTTGCAGCTCTCGTTATTTCATCAAACTCCATTGTTTTTATGTCCAGTTTTGCTAATGAAAAGATAAAGATTTGAGCCTTTTATACCAAAATGTTTAAATGTTTGTAACTGCTTACGAATCCTAAGAAATCCTACAGCTCGTCCATGATGATCCCGATTTTTAAGCAACCCGAACAATCCACTTTCAATAATATGTGAAACTGATTCTGGAGGCATTTCAAAGATGTGGCGATATTTTCCATGTTTTGCAATCATGTGGGAGTTTGCCTGAAATTTTCGGGAAGAGATTGTTATTTTTTCAAAGCCCTGAGATTTTGTGCATTTAGACCTTGGATATATTTACCGGAGTGTAAAGATCATTTACTAGACCGTCAAACTAACTCAGCCAAAAAAGTTCATGAAAATCAAGTTAAATGCAAGGTACACGAAAAGTGCAGCAGGAAATGATTTGTATGGCTTTGAAAGGTCGAAAACCAATTTTGCCCCTTGAATCTTATTAATTCGATGCCTTGCATTGTGTCATTTTCAATACATTGTTTTGTTTTTTGAGCTGTATAATTCAGCAGGATGTAAATTGTTCCGGTGTAATTGTTGTTTAATAAAATAACTGTGGGAATCGCATGATACTACTTTGCTTCAAATGTGAATGCACTTTAAATAGACATCCGAATAACTCTTAATAACGTTATTATTAGCCCATTAAATAGTAAACTCACCGTATCAAATGCATTTTTAACATTGAATTTTCTCCCGATTAAAAATGTCCGAAGATATTCCTCGTCATCTATCACAGATTTCAAATGTTTGTTTTCACATTCTAAAATAAACATAAAGCTGCGTTTAAAATTTCATGCTCTGGAAATTTTCTAATAAAAATTTATTCTATTACCTTCAATAAGCCTTTTAAATTGGACCATGCAGTCATCTTCAAACTCTGCCCTTGATTTTTCCGGTGTTTCCATTTTCCTGTATTTAAATTATAGTAATTTCTAGCACTTGTAGTAATTTCCTAGTTCCTACACTTTGCTGGACGACATGAAGAATGATACTAAACTAATAAGAAAGGAACTGAAGCTGAAATTATAACTCTTCATAACAGTAAGCAACGATGCATGCAATAGTGCTAAATTTTAGACAAAGAAGTAAGAAGATTGGGCGATGTTCTTGCACTTGGCTTCGCTTAATAACTTTTAGTAATAAAAAATGTAAGGTAGAAAAAAATAATGAAAATGCCAGAAATTATCAATACGAATATACAGAGGATGTGCAAATTAATAACCGTGAAAAATGATGTTGGCGTCTTGATTAGTAAAAAGTCCGAAAATGTTTACGCGAAGGCAAAATGAAGGATTTGTCAACTTTTTATGAGTCTCTGGGCTAAAATGTCTGAATCTAGCAAATTTCCCTTTCCATACATTTTATAATTTAACCTTGATTTACTGACCATATTTAAACGTTTTCGTCGCCAGTATAAGCCAGTTTACAAAATCTAGAAATATTTTTTGTTTACCTTAACAAATTATGCTCAGTTTTTGTGCAAATTAATAAATCTCTGGCATCAGGCAAACTTGAACTACCAAGTTGTTATTTCATGGCCAACATTTGAGGATATTTGCGAATTGATTTCATTTCATATCTTGTGAAATTCCGTGTCAATAAATGCGATAGGAAATGATATCAAAATAAAACAATTAAAACTTGATATAATATATTTTGTCAAATATTTTTATTTAAACCAGCTTACTTGGCACATTTAAAATCTTTTATGAATGACCTGATTTCCCCTTTGGGTCAACAATTAAATTAATGGAGATATAGCATAATTTCAAGGTGACATTTTCATGCTAAAATGCAAATAGATAGTTGATCTTAGATGACGTGCCTTTAGTCTCATCTGATGTGGACTTTTTACGTGTCACTTGCTGCAACAGACGCAGACCCTTAACTTTATTTACACGCGTTCAACGTTGCGTTAGATTGCAAGTTTGACAATGCGTACTTATTTATTGCTACCTGACGCAATGGACGAAAATCTTCCAAGTTTCATGAGCCTTTTAAGATTTAAGGTCAATGTTAAATATACAGTAAACAAAGCGTTTATATGCTACAATAAGATTCATGAGGCTTCTAGTAAATAAACGCCTAGATTTAATTAATAAAGTATACAAAGAAATACCATAATTTAGAATATGCAATGTAATGATAGTTTTGTAAAAATCGAATATAAAACAATTTTATTCAAATTAAATATATGATAAGTTTTTTTATCTAGGAACATTAAATATCACACTCGACAGCTAATCTTATTTTCAGAACAGAAATTACTTATGAAACTCGTCAGGAAGTAGAATTGATAATTTTCTTAATTACTTCTGTATCCACTGCCTCTTCGTCATTTAGCTCCCCTCCCAACCATTCTGGCAGAATTTCTCGTGGCACATGTTCATGGAAAGACGAAAAATTGTTGCCGTGCATTATCAATCTCTCCTTGACCTTTTTGGGTATAAAGGGTCGCAAAAGTGAGTACGCATAGCTGACAATTCTTGGGTTGTTGATGGCATGAACCCCTTTTATCATCATGGGGTAGTTGTGCTAAAATAAAATGAATAAAAAGTATGAGAGAAAATTTTTGATGAGTATTGTTGGATTTTTAGCCCGACCCAGGGCTTATGTAACCACGGTGTCTGTCTGTCTGTCCGTCTGTCTGTCTGTCCGTCTGTCTGTGACACGATAGGGCCAAAACGGCTTCACCAATCGTCTCCAAATTTTGCACACGTGTTCTACTACTCAA
>JAQIXN010000256.1:0-49701 GCA_034698145.1 Proisotoma minuta
TTATGATGCTTTTCAGAAATTTTTTTATGCTATTCAAAATATTTTTATAATTCAACAATTAATGTGTCTATGAACAAGCCTTTTTGACCATTGGCGAATATATTGTTGCTACGTGTCGAAAAGAGGCCGAGACCAAAACAGTCTCAAAATTAAATTTCCAAACAATAGTACGCAAGATGTGAATTCTCAACTCATGCATTTTCTTATTTACGTCTTCATGAAAAACTTGCACGTCTTCCGTTGCGTGTACTATGATAAATATGCTTTAGAATCTTCAAACAAAATTGCCATATGCATGTTCGTAATTGGTTTTCATTGTTTTTTCTATGAAGAAAGGACATCCATTTGGCAGAGTTGGGTGGAGAAAAGCAACAGAATGGAACGACAAAGGTCAAGATTGGAGATGGGGACGATGGTCCTTACAATCCATTGGAACATCGATCTGTGGATCACCCAACTTCGTAAGAACAAACCTTTTTTAATTGGGAAAATTAATAATATGACTAATAATTGAGTAATAATGTGATAACACAGCAATTTGGACACTGCGATTCATTTACTGAAAGGTAACATTGGGACGGGGATTCTTGCAATGCCACAGGCCTTTAGAAATGCTGGGCTTCTTGTTGGTAGTGTTGGTCTCGTATTCATTGGAATTATATGCGTCCATACCATGCATATTTTGGTAATTTTCTCCCGAAAACACGAAATGAAAGATAATGTATAGATGAATATGTTTTTATATAGCTCAATTGTGCCCGTGCATTGTGTAAACGGACAAAGACTCCTTTTCTAAATTTTGCGGAAGTTGGTGAACTGGCGTTTAAACACGGACCTCCATTTGTTAGACCTTTGTCTCAATTTGCAAGAATTGTCATTGATGCATTCCTTTGTCTTACTCAAATCGGATTTTGCTGCGTGTATTATGTCTTTGTTGCCACTAATATTCAAGCGGTATGAAATTATTAACTAATGTAAACGATATGAATGAGCAGGATTACAATATTTAATGTTTTATGCAGCTTGTTCATGAACAATTTGGATATGACATGAGTGTCAAGGCATATCTTGCAATTCTCTTGTTGCCTCTCATCTTTTTGAATTGGATCAGAAACCTGAAACTGCTTTCTCCAGGTACTTTCTATTATTTTATACACTCGACTATGTTGCAAATACTAAAATAAATGTCTCGACTCTTTTGCATTGTAGTAATGTCCGTTGCAAATCTCTGCATGTCAGTGGGATTGGGCATAATTTTCTACTACATCTTCCAAGACATAAAACCAATCACTGAAAGAGATAACTTTCACGTTGTTTTCTCCTCTTGGGGCCAAATTCCTCTCTATTTTGGGACTGCTTTGTATGCATTTGAGGGCATCGGTATGATTCTGCCACTTGAGAACAAAATGAAGACTCCACAAGACTTTGGTGGTTGTTTTGGCGTATTAAATGTGAGCATGTTTATTGTGGGGGTCTTGTACTTGGCTGTGGGGTTCTTTGGATACTTGAAATATGGAGATGGGGCAGTTGGAAGCGTAACCCTGAACCTCCCTGAAGGCGAATGGTAAGTGTTAATTTACTCATTTTATCTAATAGGACACTCGATACTAATTAATTAGCAATTCTCTTAATTAATTTCTATTTCTAGGCTGGCTATGAGTGTCCGCCTGGCAATGGCAATGTCAATCTTCCTCTCTTATGCTCTCCAATTTTATGTGCCCATGTCAATTGCGTGGCCCCAGTTGCAAGCAAGGATACCAAAGAATGCTCAGACGGCTGCTGAATACGCGTTCAGAACTTCTTTAGTTATCCTCACATGTAAGCCATAATTTATTCCACGCAATTGTTTACGACAGAGCTAAATTAGCACTTGACACAGACAAATTAAAAGAGTTTATTAGCTAAAGTGGTAATATGTAATATATGCAATGATTTTTTTGTTCTTTATTTTTACAGTCGCACTTGCTGTCCTCATTCCAAATTTGGGTCTAGTAATTTCATTCGTTGGAGCATTTTGCACTTCAGTTCTAGGTTTAATCCTGCCTCCGATTTTTAGGTAATACTTATTTTTTTATTCTGAAAAAGAATAAGAACAAAGGATATTAATGTGATGCCTTGATTGAACTATTTCAGCCTCTGCACTAATTGGGAGGTGGGATATGGTTGTGGAAGATGGAAATTGTGGAAAGACTTGGCACTCCTCATCTTTGGTTTAGTTGGTTGTATCGCTGGAACGTACGTATCAATCCTTGGCATAATCAGTGATAATCCAAGCAGTCACTAGAACCTTAAATAATTCTATATATGCATTTCAATTCAATTATGGCTGTGAAGTGGAATATGGAAAGCTCAATGCTTTAATTAGATGAACAAAGCTAAAGCTGGTCTTCTGTTAATGTAAAGTAATTATTATTATGTAACTTTTCCATATAAATATTGTGTTTGTATTGTAGTACTTAGAATAGAAAAAAAATGAAACTTTCTCTCCTCGTTTTAAAAATCGCTAGAAATACTCGTCGCATAATAATTATTGATTTTAAATCGCTAGCTTTCTCCAATTTTCTTTTTGTTCAAATTGGGAAATCTTGTATAAAAGGTCGGCAAAGTTTGTGCAATATGAAAAAGAGATGCTGTTGAAACCATTGAATACAAATCATATCTTTATACTATTATTCTTAATTATTGTTACTTTGTTATATTATTGTTGAATAGTTCCACTTAATTATGTTCATTATCCTTATCAAAAACATTTCTTTCAAGTTTCTGAGATGACAAAAATGTGATTGTTTTTTTTCAATCAATTTATAATGACAATGTTATTCTTATACTACATAAATAGTAAAACTGCTTATATATGATGAAGGATGAAAAACTGAAATGAAAAATTGTGAGGAATTTAAAAAAAAAAATAATGTTTAATATAAATGAATTAAACGGGTTATTAAGAAACAATATTTTGTTGCATTGGATTTTTGCGTCTTCTTCCATTCTTAACTCGATTCATGAGTTGATCTGTGGTTAAATTATCAAAGTCATGACAAACAAACTGCGGTTGTCTTGATCCCATTGTCTCTGGATTTTGAGTGGTCGTGGAAGTTGTTGTTGGTCTGCTAATTCTCCTTAATGCCCTCCGTGGTCGTGCTCTTCCTCTCACTATCCAAGAAAATATAATTTGTACTTAATCATAAGTTCATTCCATAAATTGGAACAATTAAGAAGAACGCAAAGACAAGGTCATACCGCATTATGCATAAAATTTAATTGATTACACAACGCACTGATTTGTTTTCTCAAAAGTTTGATCAATTTAAATCAATTCGTTAAATTAATAAGGCTAAATAAGTAGTTGACTTTTTTGTTCATTCAGATTTGCATTTTATAATGCACTGTTGAAATATTTATACATCAAAATATGCATATTAAAAAACTCACATCTTTGGTTGTGGGTTTGTTGACTTTGAAAAGCAGTTTTTGCTTCATCTTCAGACGCGGTTCCAATGTCAGTACCGCTTTTTGGCACCTGTTCAGGTCCACTTTGGGATGTATGGCCATACTTTCTATTGCACTGAAAACATTATCTTTTAATTTAAAACTCTAAATCATTTATTAAAATGTGCCGTAAAATTTTACCAGCTTCTCAATGAGTTCTTTGCGGATTGAGTTTGGTTCTGAAGATTGTTCTTCTGCATCGTTCTGTGTGGTCTATAAAAATTAAGTAGACCAATTGTAGAGCTTACAAAAATAAAAATACTATTATTTTCAAAAATGAGTTATGTGACATTTCATTAAACCATGTGGAGGAAATGGAGCGTTGCTATTATTGGATTAAATGGTCTGTGCATGAAATTATGATGAAATAAAGTGTTGGTAAAATTTTCATTTAAAAAATAATCGCCTCTCATAAATAAATCAGCATTGCACGAGTGAATGAATAACCCATTTGATGAAAATATTTGGATAACTCACCCTGCTGGAAGTGACTTCAGATGCTGGGGGTATTGGGGTTGTGGTTGTGCGGGTGGGCCTTCGAAGACGAGAAACAGGGCCGTCGGTGACATGACTCGTGGAAGTGGGGCTGCCTCCTCTCCTTCGATTTGATACCAAAGTTGAGGATGCAGCCTCAGTTGTTGTACTGCTTCTAATAGTTTGGAATCTTGAAGTTAATCGATTTCTCTGAGATTGTGGAGATCCATTTGCAAAGTTGTAATTTAATGTCGCTACAAAAAGTAATATTGTCAATATTCCAGAAAAATGGAAACCTGCCATTTTAAGCCTTGAGCTGAGTAATGTTGCCGTTTATCAAAAGGAAAACTAAAATAAAGATTGACTAATTATGCCAACCTTCTATTTTAAAGGGAGTGGCCATTTATATGCGGCCTCTTATTATGCACTTCCTCTAAAGATTGTTACACTTTTAAATTAGATTTATTGCGAGTCATTTTTATTTCAAAGCTGAGGTGGTTTGACATGATCTGATTGAAAAGTGAATGTGATAAAACTTCTAGTTTATTTAATGCTCTTATATTATTTTATTGATATGCCATGCGATTATTAAAAAAAGTTGCTTCTGTTTGTGTTAGGCCAAGTCATCAAGAAATTAAGAGCCATCAACTAATTAATCACTTTCGTTTTCATGGGGGAAAATTACCTATAAATGACTCGGAGACGAGACAAAAAGACTGTTCGTCTCAAAGTGCCTCATCTTACTCACAAAATTGAGGCACTTTGAGATTCCTAAGATACATGAGGAAGTTTAAGCAACTTGATCGATTTAACTTGAACATCACTAACCCTAAAGGTTTTTGTTCTTGAAGATTGGCTCCTATTTAATAGTTATTTATAGTTCACATAATGGCGTGGTGCGTTATTCTTTGGAAAGCCATAAAAATTCAAAGGGCCTTTAGCCGACTAAAAAGAGCGAAAAGAAATGCTTACCGAGAGGCTCTTGGAATGCCCCCAATTTATCCAATATATGAGCGACCCTTTCGATGGATTGGGGGAATGCTTTCTGCCCTTCTTCTCGCCACTTGTTGCAGATGTTGCAGAACGCGGCCAGGGGCCCCTTCTTGGTGGGATAAGCTTTTTGAGAATAAAACAGTGCCAAATGAAATCCTTAAAAGTGTCGTCGGATTCTTAGGTTCTTTCATTTAGCAATTGACAAACATACTTGAGCCTTGATTACATATTTAAACTAACTCCAGTTGGAGTCATCTTATCAAAATTAATGGTGGACTTCCTTACGATACAACTAAATTTCCACTCCGAGCCGATCTACTTGGGCTCTATATTGGGTGGGATAATTTTTACACTTGGTTTAACATTTTCCGATGCTGCGAGGCTTCTTTTTCTCCTGGCCATTCCGCAGATATTCAGTACCAAAGGACGAATGGCAATTTTAGCTTATATTCTCGTACTTTCCGTCTCGGGACCTGGAAAAAATACTGTTATAAACATGGAAATTCTCACCGAGAGCTTAGTTTGCGGACAGGTTAATAATTAAGTTAGTATTCCAAAAATGTCACGGTTAAAATATTTTTTAGGACATGGTAAAAAATTCGACACAAGATCTTCAAAATTTAGCAAGAAGCCCTTATTCGGCTCTCAAGGGAGCGATGACCCTTATTAAAGACTCTATCAAAGGTGTAATGGGACGAATGAAAGAGGAGCTGGACACAGTTATCAAAACTATAGTTGAAATTGGTATATTTTAATATAAACATAATAATTATGTTCATTCTCAATTATTGAGAATGATGAAATCAAATTGTTAAAATTATTTCATGCACTTCAATTTTTCAGTCGACATAATAAAATCTGCATATGAAAGGCTCAAGAGCATTGTACAAATCTGCAATAATTCGCTCGGCTCTCCTTTTGACCGATGCATGACGGCTTTTGATGAAGGCTCCAGAGATTGCATAGCCAAATTGGGAACAAGTTTCGAGTGGATGTGCTTTGTGGTGGATTTATTTCAAAACTTTTGTTATTTTGCAAAAATTGTTGATGTATTCTGCTGGCTCCCTTCGTTAATTAAGGAACATATATTTGAGCCCTTAAAAGGACGTAAGTGTCCAAGTAAAACAAAACTTAAGTCATACGCCCAAAATATTCTCTTAGAACTTTCTCCATAGACTTTGCAAAATTTAAAGAGGGTTTTCGCAAATTTTTCGACGTTGACCCCCGTTTTGAGTACAAGTTTGAGCTCGAGCTTGACCAAAATAATAAGACACTGAGTGATGTTGTACAGAATATGAAAGCGGAGATAATGGGACATGTCCAATGGTTTCTCGATTATGTTGATTGGATGGATTTACTTGCTTCCGGTTTCATTTTACTTGTCATTTGGAAGTAAATTGCAGCCAGTCTTAATTAAAGTTTGGAATTTAAAAATGTTTTTTTTCTAGGGCTTTCTCATACCGACATAAATTCCTTTATAGTGATCACTTTGATAACCGTTACATAAGCCGTGGAATGATAAGAATGGATTTGAGAAGGAAAAAGATGAACAGATCTTCCATATTCCCCTTGAGATACAGAGAGTCCAAAGAATATGTGGAAGTAAATGAGACCGACAGATTAAAAAACTATTTCTCTACATTACTTTCTCTTTTTAGACAAGTTCCTGGGCTCTGATTGAAGAAGAGAGAAAGCAGTTGCAAATGGCTCTTCTTTTTGTTGGCATTGCAGCCATCCAAATTCTGGAATATATTTTGATGGACTTTTTGCTCTTCCAATTTTTAGAGCTGATCAGAAAGTATGGGAGCATTAAAATAGACACCAAAGGTTTACAAAAAAATAATGAAAGCTTTCACTGAAAAAACAATCTCGCTTTGACTAATAATATTATCGTAGAGATTTTTGGAAAGATGTTTACAATCGAAGGAGAAGGATTCCTTGCTGAAATGTACCGAAGCATTTTAGACGGTCTTAGCCCTGCTGGTGGGATTCTACCTTCTTTCGACACTACAAAGTGCCTTCCTAATCCCCACCCTCCAAATTATTATCAATATGCCTTTATATGTACGTAAGGTCTTACAACTTAAAGTAATATGCGATAATTTATATAAGGACTTTAACTTTTGAATGTAAAGTAATGCTCCTTGTGTCATGTTTCCTCATCGCTACCCTGGAGCCTTATGGCCTGCGACTTCGTCATATAGTTTGCGGATGGGTGTACCCCCAAAGAGTGATACCAAGAGAGCAATGGCTATACGTTCACATTTTATCAATTCGGGAAAACTTTTTTGATTATGCCAAAACTCAATTGAGGGCAACATTGAAAGGAGATCGAACAGTTTTCCAAGTCAGTCTCATGGACAGACTTTACCACATGTACTTTTTTTTTAAATAATTGAATGACTTGAAATAATTTAACCATTTATTTGCAGGGTCCCTTTTTGCAATAGACTATTCAAAACACATAAAAAGACATGCTTTCTTTGTGGAAAACCTGGGGATTTGGAAGATTTTGAACTGTTTATAGAATGTCCCAATTGTCGTACGGTTTATTGTAAAGAATGTTTGAATGATATGGATAAACCCATGAGCTCAAAATGTTTGGCCTGCATGAAAAAGATTGATTATCAAGAGTTGACTGATTTCAGTGAAGAAGTGTAATATTTACAATTGTAATAACAAATTCTTAACTCTGTCAATTTTAATCTTAATTATTTTATAGAGGTAGTGAAAGCAACGATGATAGTGACGAAGATCGAGATTTGATTGAAATGGGATGCAACAGACTCCTTGCATCTTGTCGTTGCATTTGTTGCATGAAAAAAAGAAATCAAAACAAAACAAAGTTTAACAGCAAACTTACAGGAAAGAGAAATGTCAAAAAATCAAAAAGTCCAAAAACTACTCGATATAAAAATGTAAAATATGAGAAACTTACAGAAACTCATACATTTGGATCAACCCCAAAGAAGAAAAATGTTAAGAAGAGCAAGTCTAAATCTAAAATGCAGAAAACTTCTTCAAAGAGTAAAAAAATAAGCTCTGCTAAAAGATCCAAAAAGGCAAAATCCCTTTCACCGAAAGGTAAAATTGGAAAAAACAAAAATGCAACAGCTTCTGTAAAAAGACCAAAATCAATGCCAACACTGAGAAAAAAGGGAAAGAGCAAAAGTCCTAAGAGAAAGTCGCCAAAAAGGAATAAAAGTCGCCCAAAGAAAGGTGGAAAAGGCGGAGTGAGCTCAGCCCTTGCCGTTGGTCTACTTCAACAATTCCCACAACAAAGTAACCGAAGCAAAAGTACAACAAAATCCAAGAAACTTAAGATTGTCAAAAAACCAAAGTCGAGGTCAAGGTCAAAGTCGAGATCAAGATCAAAGTCGAGATCAAGATCAAAGTCGAGATCAAGATCAAAGTCGAGATCAAGATCAAAGTCGAGATCAAGGTCAAAGTCGTCAAGCAGTGGGGGAAGTAAAAGTAAGTCACGCAAATTTAAGGGAAATACTTACAAGGCGTTGAAAAGCAGTTCTCCAAAGAGGAGGAAAAGAGAAACAAAGGGAAAGTCACCTTTACCAGTCCAAAGAAAAGCCAGATCTAAATCCCCCGTTAAAAAATCAAAATCTCAAGCAAAGCATGCAAAACAAGAACTCAAAAAGATATCCGTTCCTTTGCAAAAGAGTCAAATTGTTAAATCTCAAGGAAAGTCCCAAAAGAAGAATAAATCGAAAAGTAAAAGTAGTCCAAGACGAAAAAGATCTCCGTCTCCTAAAAAACCACTTTCACCTGCCAAAAGAAAAATTAAATCGAAGCTAGCTCAAAAATCAAAATCTCAAACCAAAAATTCATCAGTTCCTTTGCAAAAAAGTCGGATATCTAAAGAGACATCGAAAATAAGAAAATCACCACAAACAAAATCAAATTCGAGAAGCAAAAGCAAAGCAAAAAGTAAAACTTCTCCAAAAAGAAAGAAATCTCCTAAAAATCAATCTTTACAAGGCAAAGGCAAATCAAAACAAGTTAGAACACCAAAATTTCAAAGTAAAAATAATAAAGCCACAAAGTCGAAAACTCAAATTGCCAATTCCAAATCGAAAAGGAAATCTCCTCAAAAGAACTCAAAACCCCGAAAACCCAAAAGTGATAATGTTGAAAGTAAAGGAAATATTAAACTTCACAAAAGGCAACTTTCACTAAGTAAAGGACAACCTAAACCAAAAGACGTTCGAAAATCTAAACCAAAAGATGTTCAAAAATCAAAATCAAAACCTAAAAAAGAGCCTCTATCAGAGAATCATAAAGAAAAATCAAAAAATAAAGCAAAGTCTCAAAGTAAAAGTAGAAAAACACAAAAGGATAATAACGAAAGTGGATTTTTTGGTTGGCTATTTGGAGCTTCAAATGATAATTTGGCATCTTCTAAAAAATCCAAGAGAAAGCCAGTTGAGAAAATCACTGAGGGTAAGCGATCTGCAAAATCTCAAAATGCCAGGGCTAAAAACAAATCAGAACGTCTACATCAAGTTTCAACTTCCCCAAAGAGAAATTCGAGACATTCGAGTAGATCTAAAAACTCTGAAAGAAGCACTTGTAATCACAGAGAAAATGAAAGTGACGCAGATGACGAAGGAGACAAGTCTCAAGACAATGGGTCTGAAGAAGAGGACGAGGAATATGATGAGAATGAGCATGGAGTAAAATGTCCCCGAAGACGTTGCCACAACATAAACCTAGAAAACGCTTGGTGGACCAGAGACCCTGAAACAATGAGACGAGAACGCTTTCGTCAGCCTCCAAGACGCATTGCTCCTTCTTTACGCAGTCGAATTGAATACTTGAATGAATTTTATGCAAACAAACCTTATCCTCCACATTGTAATTTATAGAAAACGTTATAACTGTTATAGGTACAGATATTTGTTAGAAATCATGTTTACTTTGTTTATAAAAAAATGAATAAACTCTTTTAACATTTTTTAAAATACTGCATTTCGTTCTAAACGTATCACTTACAACTTAATTAAGCAAATGAGCAAAAGATAAATCAAGTCATTCATAACAAATTATAAGGGTTTTAGGCTTTAGGATAAATTATGGTCTTCCATAGCATTTAGAACCCACTCTCCCATCATCTTAAGCGTCTTGAGTGTCCCGTGAGCCAACATTGCATTCTTTTTCAAAACTTGTATCCAATATTTTGCTTTTTTGGTGTCTCCCATCTATTGCAGAAAATAATGAATAACAAAAAAAAGTAAATTAAAGTGGAAAGTACCTGTAAATGGGAGCCGACAACCCAAAGAGAAGCTTCCACAGCCCCGTGAGGAAGTCCCATTGCCTTCATTATAGAGTGAGCCCTTTCCATGCAGTCTGCTGCTTTTTCAAAGTCCCCAACCCCAAAGTACTTCATGCCCAATTGTTGCAGTGGATCTACAAGAAGTACATTGAGAGTACCGTGCTTTGGATGCATGTCTTCCAATCGTTTGATGATTCCCAACAAAATAGTACTTGACTCCTGAAATTTTTTCAGAATTTGTCCAGGATCCTCTCCAGGATTCAAACCCACAAAATCAACTTCCTGCTTCAATGCCAGTTTTTGAAGTTTCTCTCTCACAGAAATCACTTCAGGGGCCAATTGTTTGTCCAACACGCAAAAATCGCAACGACAAACAAATCCCAACCGATCTGTCAACAATCCTTGGCGTACTTTAAAGGTCCATGTAGGACTAGCATAAGAGATCAGCAACTCTTCCCCTTTTCGAATCGCTTTATAAGCTCGTATCATTAGAAAGTTGCCAAATATTCTCCAGGTGCAATTATTGCCTATGCAACGATGATTTAAGAAGGACGGAGTGATCCAGAGACCAGAAGACTTTTCAATATCCTCATTGTCATCACTGTTTGCAAAACAATTGTAGCGGATAATCCCAGATATTCTTTCAATGTCAAGGATAGAACAATCATCTTTTGATGGGTCCAGACTTCCTTTCCCAATTCCTGACAAAATTTTATACAGTTTTAAATAGTTTTAATAATATTATGAATATGGAGAAAGCATTTTACGCATAATAAAACTGACCTGCATACAACCGATAAACTTGCTTCCCCAACTCTGGCTCATCTTTAATCCTTTGATAGACTCGTTGTACTAGCCAAGCACCTCCCTTATCATGTAAAGCTGAGACTGCCGGATGCTTGACAATGCTATCATCCAAACCCTCCGTGTTCTTCTCAGGATCATGGAACTCTAAATTTCATTTAAATTTATATTGTTGTATTCATTATAGTTAATTTTAATCACCTATCGCAAATGCTCGTAGACAAAAAATAAGTTCTCCTTCAGCTATATTTTTTGTGGCCACCAGACCTCTTCCTTTTCCTTCAATCGGAATAACTTCCGCAGGCCCCAAGTACTCTGCCCAATTTTCAATTCGTGTAAAGAAGCTGTAGAAATGCTCCGTCACATCGTATTCTAAAGAGAGTTGTTGTCCCCTCATTTGCGTTGCTCTTTCCAAAAGCTCTGCAAGTTCCTTGTTCCCCTTTTTGTACTTTGATATCTCTTTCTGGAGAAATGAGATGGCTTCTTGGGCTCGAGATAAAAGCAGTAGTGCTTTCGCTTTTCGATAAATAGCTTTAGCGTGGGATGGCTGAACTCTCAGGGCTAATTCTGCATCTTCTAAACCTTTTGAGAAATGCTCAAGATTTATGTAGGCTGCTGCTCTATTTGCGACAACGTCGGGATCTAAGGTTTCGTGGTTGGACAGGGAAATTGCCGAAGTGTAGGCTCTAATTGCATCACTGTATCGCTTTAAAACAAATTGTTTGTTCCCGTAATTTTTCCAGTCGGTTGTTGTACGAAGTTCAGATTCCATAACTCAATCAGTGGCTATAAAAAGTATAAATGAGGATTGGATAAAAAATGTGAGAAAGCTACGCCATGCAAAAAAAAACAACACAAAGGGTAAACAAAACATAGCATGCAAAAAGACACAAACGTTTCAAAAACTAAAGCTATGAAAATCACACTTTTTTGCTTGTAAAAAATTGAATGGACAAAAATGCGACTAACTGATCTAAGCGCTTATCACGCATAAATTTTAGGATCCAAAAAGGCGAGGTGTGGGAAATTGTGTGGATTTGTTGATTTGTTTTGTGTGTTTGTGAACGTGGAATGGAAATCAAAATTTGCGAGGATGCAAAAATTTTATTGTATCTGCTTTTTAAGCCCATACTGGACTGAAGAGTGAGTTTTCCGGAATTTGCAGAAGCTAGAATAATTATATTGTTAAAAAATCTTGAACCTTTCCTTCACTTGTCTCACTTTGAAAAAATCATAAAAATGTTTAAAGCACATTAAGCTTTTAACACCAAAAAATATAAGTCAATCTTCTCTCTCTCTCCTTGCCTGAGATGCTCTTTTTACCAAAGGCTGAGGGTAACTAAACCGGCTTCAAATCTTTTCTTTAATTTTAACGTACTCTGCCTTTGTATATAAATATGATGACTCGCATGAGCTTACAAAAATATCTCCTTTCTCTTTCCACACAAGATCTGTCTCGTGATCTTTTTGGGTTTGGAAAGCAAGGGGGAAAATAACATTGAGCAGGCCTAAGGACATATCACAACCATTTAAAAGATGACAACCAACATTTGTAGAAACTATATAACCAAGAATTGTATATTTCTAGCCCACATATTTAATCAAGTAGAGTATGTACTTATATGAGGTTCATGTGTGTGCACATCACTAATTGTGAATATTGTGATTCCCAATGCATGTTTTGGTTGATTAATTTCAAAAGCAGGTGCAGAAATGATATGCAGTTATTGCAGTTCAAATAAAATCTCAAAATATATTTATGTCCGTCAGCTAAATATACGAAACAATGCTTACTTTGTTCTCTGAATTGAACTTAACTTGAACTTAAATTAGTATAGTTTCGACTCCAGTAACAAAAAAAAAAGACAATTTTCCTTTCTCAAATCTCAAACTCAAAATTCGGTTTCTTCAAGAAGAAGAAATCCAGTCATAAATCTAATTCACAGTTGTTGGATTTTTCAGTAGTCGGTGAGGTGCCAAGCCAAAGAACTTTTTTTACTATGCAAAGCAAAAGTTAAAAGTATGATTAGGAAATGGATCTATCACAATTTTTAGAATTGAGTCTTTAGATAAAAGAAGGAGGATATTTATTTACATATGTCAAAGTTTCATGTGATAAAATGTGAGATATAAAAATAGGAGTTGTATTCTATTTTCTGAAGAAGCATAATGAGTGGTCTCAAGCCAAGAAAATTCCATGAAACTAAAATTAGTATACATGCACGCACGCCTTTAATTTTAACGTCTTGCATGGGTATTTGGATCTACAGAAATCCATCCATCCAAACAGATTGTTCTCTTGTCTTTTGGCACAAGGGAGCTTTTAATAAATCACGTATTCGACACACAAGAGTAAGCTCAGACTTTAAATGACCTAAAGATAAGGTCGGCAAGGAGTGCAATCTTTTAATATATTTGTCATATAAGTTGTAAAAGAAGAAAAGAATAGCTGGTTATTTCCTCAAGATGCTCAAATACAATTCCGTCTCAAGTTTGAGAGACAGCTCGACAGTTGAGGGTTGGAATTTTGGGATGAAGGATTGTTCAATCTATTTTTTGCCTCAACAACTGAACCATTTTCTTTACAGCTATGCCAAAAATAAATGTCGTTTATAATTAAGAAGAGGAAGGAAGACAAAGAATATTTTGTTCTTATGCATATTTTTCAATATCTTGCACCTTATGTAGAACCAGCAGCATACCAAAGCTAATGAAACTAACTAACTGCAGTAAACATGAAACGACCGAGATGTTGGCTTATATTAAAATTTGAAAGATGAAAAGTGTCACTGGCAGCAGATGCTTTGCGCAATGCTCAACAAGTAGAAGATGAAGATTAATAGTTTTAAAAATTAGATTATCTTTTTCATACTTTGCCAACTTTTGCATGCAAGGTGTCATACTCAATTCTCAGCCACAACAGAAACATGTAGGAAGTAATCAAACGGAAGAAGAGTAATAATAATTTACTTTCACAAAGGCGTCGCAACCTATCATAAATACTTTTACTTTTCCTGATAACTTTCTTCAGTCCTGTTCTATCTCAAATGATAACTTACGACCCGAATGTTTATTTAGACTTTTAAAAGTGTTTACCTCTTATGATAATGTGAAGTTATTTATTACTACTCAAGTTTGCTTTTGGTTTAAAGGTCCATTTTTCATATTTAAATTTTCAACAAGTCATAACTTATTTCTAGAATTGCATGGTCTGAAAAAATCTTTGGGAGCTCGTAACTTGAGATATTCTAAAGATAAGAAGTCAATTTACAACTATACTACATCTTTTCAGTTTCTCTCTTCTTCTGTTCAATTTCGTTTCTGACGTCTCTCATTCTCACTCTAGTTGAACTGATCTTCGCCCAAACAGAATTGTGTCTTGTCCCCAGAATTATTCGGACGGAGATGTGGAATGTAGTGCAGTCCCCGTTGTTTAAAACCTTCCACCCGACTTTTTTCGCGTTTTTCTCGTTCGTCCATAAGCTTTTTTTGAGAGACGAGGATTTCTGAGGATGAAACTTTTTTCAAATGAGACGGCTCTTTTGTTTCGTCCTAATAATAGAAATGTCAAAATGACAAAAAGCTCGAGTACGTAAATGGACAACAAATATAGAAGTATGACGACTCACAATTTCTCCAACAAGGGCCAAATTATCTCCACGAATCATTACCACCCCACGCAACACGTCTCCAACCTGTTTGTCCACATAAATTCGTTCGACTGTTTGAGTCAATAGGAGATTCGCAAATTGATCGACGGATCGAAGATGTCCAAACATTGTCCTTCCATCTCTCAACTGGACCATCACCTTCTCTAACAAAGTAAAAAAAAATAGTAACACCATTTGACACTAAATTGTTACATTTAGATCACTTACTGTTAATCTCGTCCAAAAGATTGGCCATACAGTCAATGTCTTCTAAATTGTCGCTGCTTCTGGGTCTTGGAGGACGCAGCATTCCGAAATAGCTTTGTGGGGTTTTATTATCCTCTGGATTTAAGACACTTGGAGACTCTGATAAGTCGCCAGACTCGTTATTCGTTACACTCGATCCCATTTCCAGGCTGTCGACATTATTTCTGGAAGTTGTGGAAAACATTTTTTCCATTATTTTTTGGAAAATTAAGAGTTTGAGATGGTTTTGGCCTTGTTACAAGTTTTATTAACTTTTATCGGCTTTTTATCAAATTTATCTTAATCTGATTCTTGGCCTTCTTCAATAAAATTGAAATTAAGCTGAAAACTGAAACTCCATTCGTTTGATTTTGTGAGTGAAATGAATAAGACAAAAAAATAATGAGAAAGCCATGCAATAATTGCATTGCAATTATGCCATAATTATTATGGTTATTCCCAACAATTTAAATTAATTTATAATTTATAATGGACGAATGCTTTATAGCCAAACAATTAATTGGCCACGGGTTTAAGATTTTAAAGTTCTATGAAAAATTATATAACATTTAACATTTAATAATAAATAGTTTAAATGGCAGTATTAATTTTCAATTACTTTACATTTGTTTCATTAATTTATTCGTTATTTGCGTGGCAGTAATGCACCAGTTTCCATTTTCCAAATAATCCAGATTAAATTGAAGCTAATAAAATTGCAGGCAAAATGTTGATAAGAGAAACATGGCCACTGTGCAATTCAAAGGGACGCCGTCAAAGCAAGCTTCAGAAATATTAGAACCCCTTCGTGTATTAAATTTAATAGAGGGGTACGGAGGCATTATTGGCACTTGTGACCAAATTTTTCATACGTTTACGAAATGAACCTAAAAATTGAGTCAAAAACCAAAGGTGACGACTCTAGATTAAACGCTGTGAGGTTTGAGTGTTGTAGCTTGGAAGACAGGGATCTGAGTTTGTAGTTTTATCAAGCTCATAAGGGACTTATATGGGTGCCACCGGTTCCCTGAGGGAGTGGAAAATGTTTTGTAAAAAGTGAAATGACCAAAATTATACCGACAACAAACCCAATTTCAATATAACATTTATTGCAATCTGATTTTCTTTTTGCCAAACGACAAATGTCGAAGTTTAAAAAGGCAACAAATTCTTTAATAATTTTAAATCTAAACAAGTAGAAGTCTGAACTTCAAACTCTGAAGTAGTATATGATATGTATTTCTAAAGCTTGAACTCGACTAGAAAAACGAGAATTTGCGACTCCTAAGCTGCGACATGAAAACTTGAGACATTTTATAATATAGTAGTGTAAGTTATTAAATTGTACAAGGCACACGTTTTCTAACCTAAATTCGGTCGTTTCTTTGCATTATCAATCACCATCACATAATTCACATACGCTATTCATATCACTTTCACTGACAACGTGACAACTGAGCAAACGCCACAAATTCTTATCCTATAATAAAAATTAACTTTATTGAGCCAAATTCCATTCTCTCATAATTTAGGTTTTTTATCCTGAACTTTCTTCAGTTGTAGATGAAGATATGGCAGTTTTCTTTGGTATACATCTTCGGGCAGTAGAGCTAACAAAGCTATGTGAGTTATAAACGCTGTCAATCCCCACAGATAAACTTCCTCAGTACCATTAAAAACATTTAAATTCTTCCATACGGGCATATGAAATTTTAGTCCCTTAAAATTGCGCATTGGCCCTTCTTCCCAATTGTCCGGATTACACAATTGTTCCAATGTAACAGTAAAAGCGTGATCAACTTCGTCTAAATTGATTTTGAGAGCTGAGGGGTCCAACTTCGTCCCGTTGACTAATCCTAAAACAGGGATCACTCCTAAATTCGAAGATACTGTGGGAAACAGTCTAAGTGTTGTCCATATCTCAACCAATTCAGAATTAATTCCTAGTTCTTCTCGAGTTTCTCTTAAAGCGCATGCCACAGGGTCGTTTTTATCTTCCGGATCCTTAACATTTTTTTACTCATTAAAAAACAATGCAACTAATAGTAAAATAAATGTATACCATTGTCCCTCCAGGGAAAGAGATTTCGCCCTTGTGTTTATTCAGTTGCTGTGACCTTAGATTGTAAAGAAGCGATGGCTGTCCATTTTTATCCAGACAAAGAGGAATTAGCACAGCGGCCTTTCGATATTGTGGGTCATTTGCTACCGTTTCCTTTAACCCAAACCCAGAGTTTTCTCTGTCAGTTGTTAAAAGTTGGACTGACTTGGCCTTGTTTTCAGAAGACAGGAAATATGCCCAATCAAATGATTGATTTTGTCCCCCTCCTGTCCCACTGGTTGACGATGTCCCGGCATTGGCCCCGCAGTTAGAGCCCGTGGACACTGGTAAAAGTGGGGGCGGTGAGGACATTTGGGATGAGGTGCTAATCGAAAGGATATTTTGCAATTTGTTCACATTCGATGAACTCCGGCGAACAATTATCATTCTATTACTGAAACAATAATAATACATTCATTTTACAGATCATCCTACCATTTCAAATCGATATCATTATTTACCTGTCACCTGGTTCTTTTATTGTGTTATTAGTCTTTATCAAATTGTTATTCCGCCGGCGACCTCGTGACCTGCACAAATCATTCGTAAAATATTACTGAAATGAGCACCGAAAACCTTAATTGTTTGAAAATAATTTAAAGAAAACCTTACCATTTGCTTAATTAATCGGATTTGTCTTGAAGTTGTTCTATTTGGAGGATAGAAGAAGATAATTGACTAGTTTATCAATCAGGTCACTCTATTTTATTTTGCGTTGTTATTTCATTTTTAAATGACACATCTCATAAAAAATTGCACGTGAATTTCGCACGTTGAGAAACACAAGACACCCCGACATGCGAGCTACTCAATTTTTGATAAGCCTTCCTATTCAATCGATTACGTCAAGTCTATTATGTCATAGACCACGATAAGATAATATCTTATTTGTAGCATGCAATTGAACAAAGCTATTACCTTTTACAAAAGTCAATAATTTATTTGAAAACGTATGCATTTCTCGCTACAACAAATCATAATTTATCATAATTAATTACTGATTAATTAGTAGTAGTCTGGAATGGGGGCGCAAACAATTCTTACGAAATCTTGATATTTTACCGTCGCATTTGGATTTGCAGAGATATTTGCTTCCCTGAAGATTTGATCAACTGAACAAAAGAAGATAATAAAATGCAAACCATACAAAATAAAAAGTTTTTTGTTGTAAGTTTACCTTCTCGGGGACTTAATTTTTCTCCCCATTTCCCCAAAATGTGTTTCAAATCCTTTGCATAAATGACCCCCTTTCCATTGGGGTCGGCTGATTTAAAAGCTTCTAAAATCTCATCCGGTATCTTCTCTTTTTGATGATGATTGTGCATCACTTCCAGAAAATCGGCAAACGACATTTTCCCACCTTGATAATGATGTTTGAAATAAATTTCCAAAAGTTATGCTTTATTGCTATACCTTTGTCTTTGAGGTATTTGTTGAGTTCTGTTAATGTTGGGGACATTCCAAGGGATCTTATGATGATCGTTAACTCGTCCAGAGTACGAATGATGCCCCCGTCTCTGGCGTTCAGGTAAAAACATTCCCTGAATTCTAATTTTCCAAAAAAATGGTTTGTTTAATGGTCGATAAATATGACATTTACTTATTTACCATCGATATCCTGTTCCCGAAAGAATCTTGCCATTATTTAAGTTTTCAACTGAAAAATGAGACAATTGAATTGGAGTTTGTTTGCAGGAAATTCTTTATTTTACGCTCTGATAAATTCACACCTATTTAACTTCTCTTGTTACCTAATTGTATTTGATGACTATTACAAATATGTCAACTCAAACAGAACTTATCAACTTCGATTTGCGATTAGTCGCTGTTTGATACTGATAAATCTGTATATCAATAATTATGACCCTATCATCGTAGGAATCCTATGTCCCAATTTGGGACTCTCAAATCTTATTCAAAAATCCTTTGAGCAGTTTAATGTTTTGATCTAAGACAAATTTTTACCTTTCTGAGATTTAATTAAGGCAGCTTTGTATTGTTAATAAACATTAGCAGGTGAGACGAGGTTGTTATACTTTGTATAAATTTATTTTATACAACAGGTAGAGCACAGGTGAATATGCGATATAAATGTTATAGCAGGTTTTTAATACATAAATGGGCAGAGGAAGGAAGGGGTATTTTTTCTGTTATGTTGCACAAATGCATTGTTGCATTTGGCTACTCATTGTTGAGCCAGAATCAAAAATACAGATAATTAATCACTGAATTTTTGATGCGGATCAATAATGCTTTTCATGAAAATAATTTAAAGTATTTCATGCTCAAGCATCTTGCATTAAACTTTGTTGCACCAACAAAAAATTATACTAGCAATCAACTATACACGCTTGACTTAAATAATTTATAAAGTTGCGAGTTGTTACAACTTGTAACAAGCTATGAGAAGTTTAATGTTACTTTTCTTTATATACAGGTTTCTGTTTCATAATTTCATAAATGCATATCTTTACTTGTGAAGTTAAATTCTACTTTCATTGCAAATTCAACTTTTCAGTATGTAGAAATATTTATTTGTGAGTTTTGAGAGATTCATTAATACAAAAGTCAAAGCGAACTTTGGACTTTTGGATCGATTTCCTTGATTAATCTCGAAGATGAGTGTGATCGTGATAGATAATAGTGTAATCAATGCAAGCCTATCAAAAAATTAGTCTCAACTGTGATTTTAATACTCAACCAGTGAAGATATTCTGAATTTGACTGATACACTGTCCTATGTGACATAGGCTATGTCTATGCACATAAATTATTTCCGGTCGAGTCAAGTGAGACAAGTGTCAAATTACAAGAACAGTCTCAAATCTATACATGGAATTAAAAAGATATTTATGATGAAGCAATTCTGTGGTTGATCAATTCTTCCTCCGCATTAAGTCAAACTCATTAAAACTCTCCTTAATTAGTTGAGTTACATAACTAAATAATCTTTGGGTGCACGTGCTGTCTCAATCCTCCAAATTTTTCAATTTTCACAAACTTGAAACAATGGAACGTTCAACAATGATGGATCAACTATGGACCTTCGTTTTCTTCATTCTGCACGTTTTAGAAGTATACATTGAAGCTATTTATGGTCTCTTTGTTCCTCCGCCGATGAGATCTTTAACAGGGGAAATTATTTTAGTACAGCTTTTCATGCACATTGATTTAAGCAAATTGTACAATTTTAATTTTTAATTTTTACTCAGGTGACAGGAAGTGCAAGTGGTTTGGGGAAAGCGATATGCAAACGTTTATGTCAATTCAAAGTGACGTTAGTACTTTGGGACTGCGACAAAGTGGAAAACGAAGCCACCGCAGCTCTTTTAAAAGAACTCAATACCAAAGCGAGGATTTTTTCATATCATGTCGACATTTCAAATAGAGCGAATGTAGAAGCCACTGCAGCAAAGGTAGAATTCTAAATTATTAATTTTATTTATAGCTTCATTGGACATTTTTTTTCTAACATTATGATTTTAAAAGGTGAAACAAGATGTAGGAGATGTGACAATTGTCATAAACAATGCAGCAATAGCGTACGTTGAACAAATTCAAACAATCTTCGTGATTTTACAAATATGTATTCTTGTTTCGCTTTCCTCGTCATAGGCCGATTGCCCAGTTTCTCAATACAGATCCGGATCTGATTGAAAAAACGTTTCAAGTAAATGTTCTGGCTCATTTTTGGATTCTTCGAGAGTTTCTTCCGAGAATGATTGAAAATCATCATGGTCACATTGCCACTGTGTCCTCTATCGGCGCGTTGCGACAAGTTGGTGGATCAGTGCCATATTTTGGGTCGAAAACGGCAGTTCACGGATACATCGAGAGCTTAAAGTTGCAACTAGCTAGATTGAATACACATGGCGTGAAATTTACAACCCTTTATCCCTCTTTCCTTTCAAATACTGGAATGATGAAAGATGTCGAATACGCTGAAGACTCTCGAATGTATGCACAGTTTATCAATTTGGTCTAACATTATATAATTTTTCTATATTTCGTAGCCTTCGGAAAATTTTCCCATTACTAAAAGCTGAGGATGTTGCAGATAAATTAATTGAAGGAATTAGAAGAAGCTATGAACATGTCTATTGTCCTTGGTTTACTCCCTATTTTGTATCATTAGACAGGTAGCTATTTAAAAATTTTAACTCGTTTTGTAACCTAATTGAAATGAAATCATATTCATTTTGCAGATTACTACCCTTGAAATTGAGAAGAGACCTGCATCTACTTTTCGATGCCCAATTAGACCATCCCAATTTCCCAAAGTTTTCTCAAAAATGAGCTGTTTTGAATCTTATAAAATTTGATTTAACCAAGTTTTAACCCGACCCAGGGCTTATGACCACGGTGTCTGTCCGTCAGTCTATAAAAAAGGCTTGACCGATCGTTCCCAAATTTTGCACATTAGTCCTACTATTCAATAGCTTGGATAAATTCAAAGATGGACATAATCGGTCAAGAAGTTTAGAAATGACGGGGGCTTGAAGTTGAAAAAAAAATCGGACTAAAAATCGATATTGCATAATTTTAGATAATTTGCTAGTTTGTGATAGAAAATTATGTTTCCTATTTTTTGATCACATTGTTTTGTAAGTGTTTGGATTGGAACCTATTTTTGATAAACTACTGTTTAATGAGTTAAAAATGCTCTCAAATAAACTCTGGGCCGGGCTAAATTTTGCACTGCGAGTTTTATAATAAATGAACTTACATTGTCGTTAACTTATTGTAACAAACACTTTTATTTTCCTCTTTTCTTTTATATTTAGGCTACAAATTCATAAGGAATTGGTTGGAGAAGTTGAGGAGCGTTGTTCTTGGTACTGACGAAATGTGCAGGTCTTGGCTGCTTAGGCTGGAAATTAATACAAACAATTATTCCACTTTCTTCTGTAAATATTTTCATCAAATGTTTGTTTTAAAAATTACCTGTCTCTTGCAAACAACTTGAATTCCCTTAGCCTTGGCGTCCTTCTTCAACATTTCATTTTCTTGAACGCGGTTCAAAAAGTCAGTTCGGCACTTGGAATGGTTGACGTGCTCGACGCGGACATTAATTCTCTTGGCCAAGATCTTTCCCCTCACTTGCTTGTTGACGATGACACCGAGGGCCCTCTTGGTCACGTTGTAAACTCTCCCCGTCTTCCCGTGATAGTATCTGTAGGGCATCCCACTTTGAACTGCTCCATTTCCCTGTACAATATAAAATAATGTTAACAATACAGTACAACAAAAAGAACATTAAATAATTACCTTAATGTCAACAATGTCCCCAACTTTATAAACCTTCATATAGGTTCCAAGGGGGATTGTTCCCTTCTTTCCAAAGGGACGGGAAAAGAGGTCCCTTGTCCCACGGCGATAACCTTTAGGGTTCGTCATTTTTGCTACCTAGCACGTGTCCTATAAAATAAGAAATCAAATTTTATCAACTTTTCATGAAATTAATTAAATTTTGACAAAACGTACCGTGTGTGTTGAAGAAGCAAGCAATGGTGTGGTGTTGTTTGAAGCTCACTCCAAAAGGAAAATTTCAGCACGTTCAATGGCTGGGGCAAAATGGAACTTCTTTGTCTCATCTTCCCTGTCTCAATTTGTTCAGTTTAATTAATTGCCAGTGAGGACTGAATGGGGATGGGGGCGGATGTTGTGGGTGGGGCATGTCGAATCCCAATTAACATGCTTGTCTTTCTTCTTTGTAAAGCTAAATTAATTTCGATTCCCAAACCCAGATTGATTTTTAGCATATTGTTCAATTTTTTAGTCCTTTGTCAATGTCGCAAAAAATTACATAATTTATGGTCAAACAAGCTCTATAGAATGAAATCAACTTTTCCAATTTCATTTCTGATAATTGATGCAAAACGAAGCCATGAATTTGTTTACGAGTGTAATTTTGGCCTTCCCCTTCCTCCGAGCATCCGAGGGCCTTGTAATTTCACGACTTGCGACCATTTGCAAGGACGAGGATTATCTGACCCCTCCACAAGGACCAGTTATTTGCTGCGCCGGAAATAAATTAACGCCTGGCATTTCATATGAAAAATATTGGAGTCAGTGTGCAACTCCCGTCGAATCTGAGACCACGATCGACATTACTTTGGTAGTAAATACATGTAATGTTTGAACAAATTGCAATGTTAACATGATTTATTCATTTAGTGGCGTGTTTACGAATGCATTGTGAAAAAGCATTTGGAGTTGAACAATAAGACGCTGACACTGGAAAACTTTGCACGGATCATGAGCAAAAACTATCCCCAAGATATCAGGACAAAGATTTTTGATAACATGTGCAGTCACTTCGAATTGGCCTATGGTATGCAAGAAATCATTTGATTGACTTTTAATTTAGAATTATTGTAAATTGCAGAAGATGCGGAGGATTTGGAACTTTTGAAGGAAATTAGAAAACGATATTATCACATTGAATTATTGGTACTTAAACATTAGCTATTTTATATTTCAAAATCTATTATATTATTTGCTATATAAAAGGCTTGTAGTAGTAAAAATGCTGCAGTGTACCAAAAAAAGGTAATTGGCAAGCTATGCAAGAATATAATTTTCATTGTTCATATTGTTATCGAATTGCAGATGAAGGAGTTTCCAATATATGAGAAGATTTACATGCGTGGGGGACGTTGTTTGGGTTCCCAAATCCCGATCGACCCCTCGTTCAATCTCATGGCAGATGATCAAGTGGCAGTCTCAACTTGGAAGACACTGCTGGAGACTTTGAGTGACAATGACGAAAAATATTATGGGGCGGAAATTCATAGAGCGGTACGCAAGCAAAATTAAGAGATATAGGGTATGATAATTTAAATATAAATTACTATTTGTAATAAAAGTGCGAGTTATTCTCAAATTGGATTGGTTTGGAAGTTGCAACTGCCGATGAATTATTTTCGAGGCCCAATTTTAGGAAGCTGTTTGATCGGGTGAAGCCAACTTGGGCCAATAAAAATGTTAGCGACTTGCTGAGTAAGGAAATTGATGAATATTGGAGGGAGGCCCTTTCAGCCCACATTGAACCCCCCGAACAAGGTTTTAAATCAAAGAGGAGAATGTTAGAAGACCATGTCATCAAGGAGGCAGAGAAATTCTTTGACACAAGGCTCATAAAGGGTATAATTTTATAGGATATCTGCTTCAATAAAAAAGTTAAAATAATTTTGTCCCAAATTCAGAATTCAGAGGATTGAGAGATGAAACAAAAGCGAGAATAATGATGGTCAATTGTATGGTTCCAACTTTTATGAAAGTCTCAATATCCGAGTCATTTACATATTTGGTATGCAAAATAATGCAGATATGTATATTTTTTGTAATAATTTCTAAATAATCGTTTACAGTTGTGTCGGCGTCAAGAAACAAAAGCGGTTGTTGCATAGTCTGTTTCATTGTTTATAATATAAAAAATGTTATTCATTTCAAGGCAGTATTTTGGAAGTTGTGTATTCTATTATAATTCAAATAAATAACAAAGTCAAAGGAGTATATATATGTATTATATACCAACGTTATCTAAGCATATTTTCCAGATACTATATCAAGACTAGAATTTTAACATAAACTCAACAAAGTATAGAATTTCTTGGCTAATTAACATTTTTAAAGGGAGTATGTAAACGATGGATTCGTTTTGAATAGGCAAACTTTCTAAAAGAGAAAGAAGTTGAATAAATTGGCAACTTTCATACTTCAGTTCACAGTGTGATGAAGAACACTTTAGAATGGCTGATAAGATTCCCAATTTGCGCCAGGAGCTAAATAACATCGATATCCATTTAGGAAAAAAGATACGACTCCTCTATAAGCGGTTCTGGGTACTCCAGCCTAAAAAATAAAATATAATTATAATTTGATTTATTTTAGATAAAAAATAAAAAAAAATACTTTAAAGTCTTCCATAAGTTCTAATTTCTTGGCAAAGTTTCTGAAATCCGTTTTCGTCCGATATATTAAACGGTATTCCACAGGAACAAGTTTTGGGGTTTCTGCCGTAAGGGCTAAAAGTTCAGTGACTGAGCTTACAAGTTGACTGGAATATACTCGACGAACGAATTCAACATCATAATTATCCTGAAATGACAATGGGAGCAAACAGTTTATAAAAAAAATGTTGTGATGGATAGATTTTAAATACTTGCCTTTAATAAATAAGATAGATCCAATGTTTTGAAAGGCACGAAATGATCATTTAACTTGATGAAACGAAGGTGGTTCATATAATAAGCACCCCTGAAACAAAATATATTTATTATCTCGCTTGTTAAATAAAATTTAATAAATTTGTAAATTGTAACTTACTGGCTGACACCTTCTTTCCCAAAGGTACTTGATCGTGATATTTCAGGTCGTATGCAAACTCGATCTTTACGTTGGGCTGGTTCACGCATCCAGTCGTCCCAATATCTATTTGTTTTTGTGTTCAAAGTATTATTAATAGTTTATTGTTACATAAACAAATTAAACCTACCCTCTTGGCCATTTCACCATTAACTCTTTCCACAACGTTTTAGTCATCATCCAGCCAAGACCAGGGAAAAAGTCGCTTCTATGTACTAAATCGTAGGCCGATTCATTAATTCTGTTTGGCTTCCCATTGTCATTCCAAGCGGAAACGCACCAAATGGAAGGATCTTTCTTCATAATGGGAAGTGTGGCAGCAAAATATTCAAAGAAATCTGGAGATGTCTCGATGTCATCTGAAATTATATGTATACAAAATTAAAGTTGACATTATAATATTAATATTATGTATGTAGTTATTGATTTTCAGTATAATTAATAGTATATAGTAATAATAACCTTCGACAATAAGGACAGCTTCATGATTTAGAACATTAAAAGTGTAATTAAGTGCCCATCCGTAATGACGAGCAATTTTATAATATCCTTTCAGCTTCTTTTCTTTAGGTGGGACATCAATTTCCCTTAAATCTGGTTGCTTTATATGAGTTATTCTATCTCCATAATTCTCGAGCACAGTAGTAGTCGCTGGGTGTGAGCCGCAGTCTTGAGATACAATGATTGGGAATTTCTTTTCTGAAGGTCTATATTTAAAAAGCCTATCTAAACTTTTCTGTACTGTGGGTCGATCACACACAAACACAAGCACAGCTATCACAGCATCTTCATCCGAATAAGTGTATTTAGTCTTTTCCTGTTGAGCTTGAGGTTCATCTATGACTTCCCCATTTGCAAATTCATCTTCCTTAACTTTATGCTTGTTTTGATGATTTTTGTTGTTCTTGTTACCATCATCATGATTGTGGCCAAGATCGATTACATCACTTCGCACTTCTCCAGCAGCAGCTTCTTCTTGAAGTTCTTTCTGCAAAGCTCGTAGTTTTTCAGATTCTACGACCTTGTTGCCCAACACTTCTTTGCTATTTCGAGATCTTTTAGAATATTTTGTTTTAATCCTTTCAAGGAGTGAATCGGAATATTGCTTTTGCGATGCGATTTCTTGTTCAAGATTATCTAAATGTTGCATTACTCTTGTTCGCATTTCCTTAAAAAAAATAAAATGGAATATTATTATAGTGTAAACTTTAGACTCTAAAGTGCATAAACTATTTAGTCTATCATGTTTCTCGACTTACGTTTGTAGGACTACCCCCCGTTGGAATTTCTCCGTGCGCAGACGTTTTTGATTTTTCCAAGAGGCCAACATTTTTGACCATTGTGTAAAAGAATATCCCCAAGATGAAGAATGCAAAGAC
Source organism: Proisotoma minuta (assembly GCA_034698145.1). Lineage (NCBI taxonomy): Eukaryota > Metazoa > Arthropoda > Collembola > Entomobryomorpha > Isotomidae > Proisotoma > Proisotoma minuta. The sequence goes on from JAQIXN010000256.1 coordinate 26,794, forward strand.
GTAAAACTTTTTAAACAAACGCGTCATTTTGCTTCAATGTTGTAAAGTCAGCTCATTTTAAAAGTTTTTTTGAAAACTTTTTTGGCACAATGATTCTGACGATGTCCATTTCAAAGACAAGTTGAAATGCATCTCAGTCAAAGGGCTACAACTTCAGGTTTCCTACATTTTGGGTTCTTCCATCTTCAGGTAAAAGCTGAAGGTCGTCTTAAAATAGCAATCCCTTTAGCCCACTGCCCTTGAAATCATGGATTAAATAAGGACCCTTCACTGAAACCAAACAAATGAAACAAATTAGAGTTACAAATGATTTAAAAAAAAACACTTTCAATTTCTTTTCAATTTCTTACCGACTTTGTCTTGTCGCTTCTATTGTAAATTGTTCTCAATTTGCTGAAAAAGATGAAAAATTCAATTAGTTGAAGAATGCAAGTTAAATTTTAAATTATCCTAGCTAATTCTCTGAATTATCTCTGCATGCTTAAAGCAACTCGACCAATTACGTGGCACTAACCTTGTTGCCGCTGCTGTGTGATATTTTGCTAATTGAGCATTAACTTAATTATTATTTGTGTAGTGTCAGCTGAAAAAGCATATTAACGACAGCCACTTCTTGACATAGAGTTGGAAAGTGAGACGATTTGGCAGAAAACAATTAATTTCCACCAAACCATGTGCGAGAGGAGTTCTCTAATTGCCAACCAACTTATTGTGATTTGTGATTGTCACTAATTAATTATTGTCGACGGATAAAAAAGTAAGGATGGTGGACCGCATCGAACCTTACAGGGTAAGCCAAAATCATTTGATTGGTTGGTTGAATAACTAATTGTTCCAAAACAGTTCCAAAACCTGGTTGGCTCAATGTATTCGAAAGGGAACTTGGAATTTTCTCCGGACGGATTCACACTAATTTCACCCGTTGGGAACCGCATCACAATGTTTGGCCTTAAAGAGTAAATTTAACGATGACTATTGACATTATGCACAATTATTATCATCTCCTCATTTTAGAAAGACTGCAAAAACTCTGCCAGTGGAAGCGATCACAAGTTTTACCTCAATGAGCTTGTCGCCAAACGGCTTTTTGTTGATTACTGGAAACGAATGTAAGATACAAAGAATATATTTGAAAGTAATTTTTAAAAATTAATTTTCAATTTTTTTTTAAAGCTGGAGAAGTCCATATAATTAGTCTTCGAAGTGAAACTGTTCTTCATGTCCAACGTCCAGGAGGATACATTAAACAAGTAAAGTTTTCTCCCGATGGCACCCATTTCTCGGTTGCAAAAGAAGACGTGGTCCTAATTTACACTGCTCCAACAAAGGAGCCAACAATGAATCCAATTAGACTCAAAAGGAGTATTTCAGATGTAAAGAACGTTGTTGATGTAGCCTGGTCAAAGGATGGCCGAATGGTGGCCGTGTCAAGTGGACGAGGAACAATTCATTTGTACCCGATTGTAAAGTTTAGAAATTTTAGACCGCTAACCCTCACTGCAAATACTGAAGGGGTTGTAAAAACGTTCTTTAAAGATGAAAAGTCCTATGATATTTTGGCTGTTGATGTGTAAGTTTGTTAATTTATATATATTATTTATGTATTACTTTAAATCCTAAACTTTTTTACGGCTTTTTTAGAAATGGAGGTTTACGGATTTGGACCACTGAAGACCCTGGAAATTTTGATTTAGTGAAAGAATATGAAATTAACAGACTGCATCTTGTGGAATCGTCGGAAATTGGACAAATTGAATGGATTCGTTACGAATTATCTGAAAAGCATTATTACAGTGATCTGTTCCCAAAGGGAGAGAAAAGACCACCGATGACCGTAGCGGCTTATAGCGCAGGGCCAGGAATTCTTGTGGCTGTATTTGGGGAAACTGTTTTTCTTCATGAAATTGAAGGATTTAATCTTATTCAATCAATGAAGCAAGTCAATTTTCTTTTCTTTAAATGATATGTATTTTTTATAAAGTAATATATATTTTTTTCCCCAGAATTCCAGCAGTTGGAATATCAACAGTCTGCTTAAATCGCACAGCGGATTGGATTGCATTTGGTAGCGCGTCTGTTGGACAACTTGTAGTTTGGGAATGGCAAAGTGAATCCATGATTCTCAACCAAACTGCTCACTACGACATTATAGAAAGTTTCGATTTTTCATTAACAAGTCGAGTTATCGCAACTGGCGGTGTTGATGGAAAGGTAACATTATTATTATTATTACGAGTCAATTTGTTTATATTATGATGAAAATGCAACAATTTTTATATTGTTCCAGATCAAAGTTTGGAATACAGTGTCATCTTTAAATTTCGCAATATTTGGAGACCACACTGGACCAATTACTGGTTTGCAGTTTACTCAAAAAGGAAAAGCAATTGTATCGTCTTCTAGAGATGGAACTGTTCGAGCCTTTGATCTTACTCGTTATCGTAATTTTCGAACATTTGTCACTCCTCGATTGTGCCAACTTAGTTGCGTATCTGTGGATCATGCTGGAGATCTCGTCATAGCAGGCGGAGAAGACACTTTTGAAATTTATCTTTGGTCAATGCAAACTGGAAAACTTTTGGAAGTGGTAAGTAAACACACGTTTTTTTAAATAAAATCATATTCGTGTTTCGTGATGGTATTTTGTTTTAATTAATCAGTTCACCGGACACACTGCGTCTATCACTGGTCTTCAATTTTCACCGACATCATCAAATTCTCGTTTTGTTTCCTGTGGTTTGGACAAATCTTTAAGAATCTGGCCTCCTATTGGTACCGAGGGACGAGTTGAAGAAATTGAGCTTAGCTCTGAAGGTTTGTTTTTATTTTATAAAAAAATATCGTTACGCATCAAAGAGATATTTCTATTTTATATTGTAATTAATTTGAATTTTGGTGTTTAGCTACAACTTTAGCCATTTCCCCTCTTGGGAATCTTGTTGCAGTCGTTTCTTTGTCCGGAGTAATTTCTTTATACGATATGGAAGGAAAATCACAAGGATCAATTGACGGATATCTTTTTGTTCCCGACAAAGCCATAATGTCTGAAGGAACAGCTCATAATTTAAAGAATAGATTACGAGGAAAAGGCTTCAAAGCAGTTGCATTTTCACCAGAAGGAAAATTTATAATTGCTGGAGGGGACAATAAAGTTATATGTCTATTCCACGCTGTGTCACAAAGACTAATGACATCTTATGCAATATCAAGCAATCGATCACTGGATGGAATTAGTGTATGTCATATTTAATATTCTAAAAAAAGTTGTGAACAAAAAAAAATGATTGTCTTTGTAGGCTGTTATACATCGTAAGAAAATGACTGAATTTGGAAATGCGGATTTAATCGAAGATCGAGATGACGCTGGAGATCATCTTCCTTTACCTGGTGTCAGAAAAGGGGACATGGCAGCACGAAAATATCAAAATGAGATCCGTGTTACTGCTTTAAAATTTGCACCAAACGGGAAAAGTTGGGCTGCAGCAACAACAGAAGGGCTTTTAATTTATGGGACAAGAAATTTTGTCATGTTTGATCCTATTGATGCTGACATCACAGTGACCCCAAGAGCTGTGATAAACGCCGTCAAGAGTAAAGAATTTGATAGAGCGTTGATGTTGGCCTTGAGATTAAATATCCATGAATATATTGAAAAAGTGGTGAAAGTTGTTCCCATTGATTCAGGTAACGAATAGCAGAACAAAATAATTTTATTATACTCGAGTTGAAAAGTGTCTTAATTTTTTTTTTTTAAATTCTTCCGCAGTTGAACTCTTAGTCAAAAACCTACCACTAAAATATGTTGGTTTACTTCTTCGATTTTTCGTCGACCGTTTAACTAATGAGCCAAGACTAGGATTTTACATGAAATGGATTCAATTTTCATTAATGCATCATATTTGGGCCTTACATAACAATGAATATATAAAGCCTATTTTTAAGGATTTGCGACAAAAAACAAATGAAATTCAAAATAAAACTTTATCCCTGTAAGCAATCTTAAAAGTATTTATAAGAAGAAAAAAAAAACTTATCTTATTTTTTCAGATTGTCATATAATGTTGGAATACTCAGTTTATTGTCACCTGAATCCGAAGGGTCAACGATTAAACTTGAACCAATGGACATTGACCAACTTGATGAACATTTGAAAGGAGAAACAAGTTCAGACGATTCGGATAGTGAATAGTTACTTGTAAATATTTTTATCTCGAAGAATTTTTATTACATTCAATCTTTAACTTTTATATAATATTTGTATTATTAAAAAACAATAGAATACAAACTTTAGACAGAGTCTTCTGCCTGAATATCGTGGAAAAATTTTTGTTTCATATCTTTTAACTTTGACTCGATTGGGCATAATGATTTTGTATGCAATTTTCCTGCAGTCATATCCAAGTCCTAACGAAAAATTTATTTATTTTGAAAAGCAATAATATATTTTTTTTTACATTACCTTGAGAAGTTCAGCATTTCTTTTGATAGCAGCTAGCCTTCGATTTTCAGCAATTTGTCCAACGTCTTGAGGCTTCCTCATCTCTGTAAGTTTTACGCTTCTACTCTTTTCCCTTAATTTTTGATGCTTCAACTCCCTGTATTTTTTTAAAAAAGTAAGTGGATAAAGAGTTGTTTAGAACATATTTAATTACAGTTTTTGAAGTTGTTTGTCGAGCTCAAACTCTTTAACAAGAATTTCTTCCATTTTTCAAAATATTAACCAAATTAAAATTTTATACCAGATTGCAATGGAGCAGTAGTATGTTGTGCTTTATCGTTGCCTAGTCAGACAACGCCGGGGTGGATGTCCCAAAACTTTATTGCGTGTGCACAAAAATCAACTTGTTGCATTGAAATCAATACCAATTTTATTTCAAATTTCAAAGTAAGTGAACAAGTAAACCACAAATATTAATGAAGGAAGCACTCATTTTATGTACATGTAAAACTAAGGGGTTACACGCTTTGGGTCACGGGGGAACATTGATGTCTTTCTAATGTTGTCTAATCCCAAATAAAGCATTGTCACTCGTTCCAGGCCAATTCCACCTCCGCCGTGTGGAGGACATCCATATTTGAAGGAGTCAATGTATCCCTTAATTTTTTCCACGTCTACTCCATGATGTTTGGCACGTTCCATAAGTAGCTAAAATTTTATTAAATTAATAATTGGATCAATTATTAATTAAATAGTTCACATACTTTTGGATCATGAATACGTTGAGCTCCAGACAAAATCTCTTCACCTCGCATAAACATGTCATATGAATTAGAGTATTTTGGATTACTTGGATCAGGCATAGTATAGAATGGTCGAACAGCCAATGGAAACTTGTCCAAAATGTAGAAATCAGTATCATATTTGGCTTTCACCAATCTTCCCAACAATTTTTCACTCGGAGTTGATAAATCTTCTTCGTCTCCAATCTCTACCCCAGCTTCTCGAAGCATTTGAACAGCTTGATAAAATTCAAGTCGAAGCGGAGGGTCCAAAAAAGTAAACTCGTCCGCTGGATATTGCTTCCCAACAGTTTTTATTAGATCCGCATATTGATCTCGAAGGCCACGAAATATCTCGGTGAAAGTTGCTCCAATTGTGTCAATAACTTCATGATAATGGGAATCAAATGCCATTTCCAAATCCAGTCCAACAAACTCAGTTAAATGACGATGCGTATTGCTGTCCTCGGCCCGAAACACTTTTTTATATTTTTTAAGTATTGTTATTATTACTATTTATTTTTGAATTTTTATTTGAGAAAGTCGTTACCTGATCCAATTGTGTATACTTTTTCAAAATCAGCAGCAATTGCCATTTGTTTGTACAATTGAGGACTTTGAGCAAGAAACGCTGAGCCTTTAAAATATGAAACAGTGAAAACGTTTGCTCCTCCTTCACTAGCGGCTGGAATAATTTTTGGAGTATGAATTTCCACAAATCCCTGAAAACAAAAATTAAATTGTTTCAGTTTTTGCAGATTGATTATGATGTTTTTGTCTTGCCTTCTTTTCCAAAGCCTCTCTGAAAAATTTGCAAACACCCATTTCGATCCGATAAATGGCTTGATTTGTTGGCGTTCTTAAATCCAAAACTCTGTTATCCAGACGAGTGTCTTGATTGACCCGAATGTTCAAATTGTCCTCTTCGGCATCATCAGTAACACGCCTTGAGGCATCATCAATTTGCAATGGCAATCTTGGGTCAGAAAAACTAACCACCCAAAATTCTAAACAACTAAGCTCAACGTCGGATTGAGTGCACGATTCAATAGCTTTCGGAACCGTTTGAACAACGCCAATCACGTCCACAATTGATTCCTTCGATATGCTATTATTGGGAAGAAAAAAGTGATGGTCAATTTGTCCAAAAACGATGGATTCAATAAATTCAGTATTAATGATTACTTTGCTACAAATTTCAACATCTGCTTGCTAACTTTAGGCCCAACAGCAACGATTCCTTGAATAGTGCTTCTTCCTTGTCGCAAAACAACAAAACATTGCTTGCCCTTTGCTCGACTTGTATGAAGTCTTGCTCTGACGGTCACTGTCTTATTGGCCAATGAATTGTCAATTGATGACACATTTGTGACCTCTCGCGTCACCTTCGTCTGGGATTGATTCAGTGGAAGTTCTCCATAAAGACCGATTGATGCGTCCACATCAGGCTCATTTCCCCCTTCAGCAGATTGGTCGGAAGTTCCTTTTGCGGCCTAAAAAATTGACGAAAAAAACTCTTTTGCAAGTGATCCTAACTTTTAAGTATGAAAATGTTGTAAGTGTTACCTTTTGGGCTTCCTTTTTGGCCGCTTTTTCCGCTTCTTTAGCTGCCTTCTTTAAAGCGCTTTTGGACGGCTTTTCCTCTACCACCATTTTGACCTAAATAATAACACAAATTAATTGTTATTACTCTGTTTAACAATCTGTTGCAATTATTGCAATTTTTCCAAATGCCGGCTATCGTCAAAAGCGATCCAAGTATCATCCAGCCGGGAATCACCAAGAACTGAAAACCTCGTTTCCCAATTAATTCACGAAAGAACAAAAGGTCACAGGTCCATTGGAGTATTCAAAATAATTGTAAGGGTCTTAAAATTAAGTTTAACAAATTAACCAGAGGAGGTCAATGAGAATGCCTTTGTTTTCAGTGTCCCGTCCATTAAAGCAATTTCCCTGACCTTGGGGGTCATTTAAGGGGGTGTAAAATCCTTGACATGAGAAAATCTCCAAAGGCAGCTACAGCCCTTGCCGACACTTTACACAAAGGCTTCGTGTGGGCTTGTTTAGGACTTTCTGCATACGGATTTTACATCGGAGGCACCCACTTTTACAGCTATTTGACCGTCACCCGACCCAAACGAGCGGCCCTTAGGGAAGAACTTCTAAAAGAGGAAAAGTCGTCCTCCTCTAATTTACCCCCTCCGCCAGCTTTAGACTCAGAGGAACTCAAGTCATGAACAACATTCTGCGCCGTCTAAATTTGTTAGGGACAAAAGCGCTTTCCTATTCGCCATCACTGTTAGCTGTTAGGATGCAAAATAAGGATTTTTCCACAAAATCTAATCCAAATGCTGCCGAGTTACTGAAATTAGGAAGGCTAAATCATGTAGCGATTGCTACTCCCGACCTCAAAAAGGCCACTGCGATGTATAGGTAGATACGAAGAACATTTTTTATGCATGACAATTCGATTATTATGATATTTATTCTTGGTTAAAATTTTAGGGATATTTTGGGGGCAAAGGTAAGCGGTGAAGAGAATCTCCCAGAGCATGGCGTTACAACGGTCTTTGTAGATTTGGGAAACACGAAAATAGAATTGCTTCATCCCTTTGGGGAAAAATCTCCTATTCAGGTTTTATATCATAAAAGTTTATAATTTTATTAATGAGAAAAAAATATTATTTTAGTCATCTTATTGCAGAACTTTTTGGATAAAAATACTTCCGGAGGAATTCATCATATTTGTATTGAAGTTGAAGATATCTATTTAGCAGTTGAAAGTTTAAAAGCATCAGGGAAAATTAGAATTTTAGACCCCAAACCAAAAATTGGAGCTCATGGGAAACCTGTTGTCTTCCTTCATCCTAAAGATTGTGGAGGAGTTCTTATGGAGTTGGAACAAGCATGAATATAGTTTAATGATAACAAAATGTTTTAGAAAATAGTGCCAATAAATTGAAATCAAATCTTGTTTTGCTGTATGAAAAACGAACTGGTCAAAGTTTTATTACTTTTGTAACTTTTATAACACTCACAGGGGTCACAAAAAGATGTTTGTCTCATCTTTTCTAAGCTTTTTTAAAACGGACAACAATTATTATTTATATAGGTTAAGTAGATGGGATATTAAAGGGAGCTTAGAATTAATAATTCTATTTCTTTGATCTTGGTTGACTACTTTTTTTTATAGACTTGCCCGTAATCACAATTTTACAGTAATTCAAATCAGAGATGAGAATGTTAAAATTGAGTCTCACTTGTTTTTTATCATATAATTAATTATTATTAGAATAGTTTATCTAAAAGTATATGATTACATACAAACCATGACGGAACTATTTTTAGATAGATTTAAATTCACATGAATTTTTACAGATCTTGATTGAAATTAACATTTTTACATTGTTGTTGTATACATCAACTTTTTGGCTTCTCTGAGTTGAGTGAATTTGATTCTGTAATTCTTTTAGACCCAGGGAGAGTTACAAATAGCTATTTTTAAAAATTGTTATTTACATGCGCAAAGGTTTTTTGTATGTATTCTTTTTATCATCTACTACCACAGGGGAAAATTACAAAACTACTAAAGTTACTAGCAGGTTAACTTCATCTTATTAACCTAATGTTTCATTCTACTGTTAAAGTTCCACCTTCATTTTGAGACATTATCATGATACAATGGCAGAAACCCTAAATAATTAATTCGGAATAACAAAAAAATGCGATCATAAATACTGAAAATGACAACTCAGGTTTAAATTACACAGTTCAGTCGGTAATTTCTAGATTTACTAGAAAGACAAAACAGATCGAATCAACTAAAAACGTTTCTCTGTGCTTTGTCTGTAAACTACCCTCTTTATTTGGGTAGATTGTAAATTGCCTAACGCCCGTGACGACTTTCGTTTTTTAGTTAGTACAATAGGACTTTACACAATTCTCCTTCACTATCACAAAGTTTCCAAATCTTTCAAATCTCTTCTTTCACTTTTTCATAGGGAATATAAAATCGTTGACAGATTTCGGCAGGACAATAATAATCATAATTATTATTATTGTTTCTACTAAATAACATAAATTAGTAAGAAAACAAATAAATAAGAAATAAATCAGTCTCCAGATTTAATAAAATATCGACAATTTCGATACTAATGCAAAATACAACGTAAAATCAAATTTTACAAACATGACGATAATAAAAAAAAACAATGGCGTATAAATTGGAAATAAATAAGTAGCAAAAAAGTCCATTTGTTAGCTAATTGGCATTATTGAAATAACCCCTTTACATTTTTTTTAAACTTTAAATGCATATTATTTTAAAACAATTTCATAGCATCCAGAATTGAGAGACAATAAGTTATCGTATTCTTTGATTCTGGCAGTAAAGTTACGGCGATTTTTCATGTTCTTGTACATTTTTGAACCCTTTTAGCCAAATGGAAAATGAAAAATATCACAGTAAATAGAAATATTTAAAGTTGGGTTTCAGCATAATAATTATTAAAAAATTGAAATTAATTATTTCACCAAAATTTTGTAATCATAATAATACTTGTTGTGTAATCCCTTTAAAGCTTTGTAGCAAGCGTTTTTTTTCTCAGACCATTATAATATGCAATCAAAATTAAACTACCTTTACTACTACACAAAACCAACAACTTTACTACCTGTGCATTATGCTTACTTATTGTTGTAAATGAAGGGATTGTTATCGCTATTTTTCTTCCCATAAAATTAATTGTAACATTATAATTAAAATACTACTGCCCTAATTTCGCCAACGTTCACTACAATTAGTATTTACAGTGAATTAGTATAGCGTACCCCGAAAATTATTTATCTTTGTAGGTAGAACACATCAGGAAGCAATTGAGATTTTCTTTTCATCACTCAAGTCAAAATCCATTAATAACGCAAATCAACAAAAAACAACAACAACAACAAACGAATCGAAGAAAAATTGTTTCATTCTCTAATATAAAATCAGGTACTCTTTAAAATAAGTATAAAAGTTAACAATAGTGTATTGTCACCACTGCACTAGAAATTAAAATTTAAAAAAAAACTGCAATTCAATTAATTAATTTCGGTTTCGTAAAAAAAAGAAATGCGATCTATTATAATCTTTTAAAACATTAATTTTCAATACTGATTAGAAACTGAAATGGATTCCGACTGACTTGATCGACTGAACGGGAAAATGTTTGCAAACAATGAATAATCTATATCAGTATCAAATCCAGTAGAGAAATCAACCCCAAGATCTGCCAAATCTGAGCGGCCTAACTTGTTACTTGTTTCAGGGAACAGCTCATTCAAGTCATCTTCCGTTAGCTCGTTATCTTCTAAAAGACGACTGGCCTGATGCTCCGTTTCAGGATCAATTTGAAATTCTAAACTCTTCTCAAGATCATCGTCCGAAAATTCACAATCTGAAACAAGAAAATAATGTTTGGAATGATAATATAAATAGATGATGGATTTTTATATTTTTATATTTAATTATTGGCTGTACCTTGTTGACTGGAAACAGAGTGGTCAAAAGTAGAGTCGAAGGATGCATCAGTAATGACCCCATCGGAAGTCCCCATGTCTGAAGATCCGACGGAATTTAACACAGTATCCATCCCTTGATTTCTTGATTGATGATTGTTATGGGACTTGGCTAGAGATCTGAGATCAGGTTGGCCAAGTAAATGTTGAAGTTGAGCCTGAGAAGAAGTAGAATTATTCTTTGGTGCTGTTGAAGCTGAGCCTGAATGGGGATGAAGTAGTGGGTGGCTTGAATTAATGTGACCGTTGAAATTGTTGTAAGACATCATCTGTCCATGCCCATTCTCCATTTTTATATCTGTTACATCGCAAAAGCTTGACGAAGAATTTTCCGTCTTTGGTATTCTAAATGATGGAGTGTTGTTACAAGTTGTGGAAGAATTGGATAAGTCAAACTTTCTCTTTTTCGAGTCTATCAAACTTGAGGATATTTCAGGTGAGTTTTTGTTCATATTATTCGATATGGTTATTGTTTGGGCAAGCGAGTCAATTAAAGAAGATCCATTCATCCCGTTGAGTATGTTGGAGCCACTTTGATGGCTGTGAATTCCAATGGGATCAGCTGGAGCTATTTTCCTTGCTTTCCTTTTGTTTGAAGATGGTTTTATTATTTCTTCTACATTCTCAGTTGATGATGTTGCTGTATTCCTTTTGGCAGCCTACAACAAATATTTTTTTTTACCAGACAGTTTTATTTTTGTCATTTTTACAAACTCTTTTTTATAAACTTACCTTTGGTTTTGATTCCAAAGAGTCGAGTTTTGATTTGACCTTTTTATCAAAATTATCCTCATGTTCTTCTTGTTTGCCCTTTCCACGCTTCCATACAACAGCAGCTTCTTTGTCATCATCATTTTCATCGTCCTCATCCTCCTCTTCATCATCATCACCATCATTATCATCAGAGACACTGGATTTTTCTTGTTGCCAATTCGCTATGTCAAAATACAGGTCATTATCGTTGAGATCAGAGTATTTCTTGGGGTCATTTTGAACAATAACGTGAGCACAATAGGAAGTATCTTTCACTACACAGGTCAGCAAAGAGTTTCGTAAAGCTCGTTTCCAAATTTTTTCATTTTTATCGCTATCTTTTGCAGCATTTTTAACCGTCGAATATTGTGATTTAAATGCATGTCTCACACGCGCAAGAAATTCTTGACGAGATTCCGATATTTTTCTTGTTGGTAAATTCAGATCAATGGAAAGCGGAAATGGGAACAAGGAATTTGGTACCTTTTGAGCGTTTACACTATTCAACAAACCAACTAAATTATTATTATTATTATTAGAAGTATTCTTTGTATTTGATGCATCCGCTGAAAGTTTTCCGTTATTGTTATTATTGTTTTCAGCAACTGTCAAAGATTTTTGCACTGCTTTTAGAGTTTTGAGTTGGTTAAAGTATATGTCATTTTCTGATGCACATTTTATTTCAATTTGTTCTTGTTTTTTCTCAGCCAGTTTAGGTTTAGGTTTTACAGTTTCAGCAACAGACTTATTGTAAATTGGAGGAGAAATTGATGATTTGGTTGTTATTTCAACAATAGTTCCATTCTTTGGCTTTGGTTTGCCTTTGGCAGCTGGTTTAACACCACTACTTGGAGAAGCTTTCGTAATATTACCATTGGGAAGTGGGGATTGATTGTTATTAATTTTTCCATTTATTTTGTTATTGCCGTTCGGTGTTCTGCTGATACCATTTCGTTCAAAACTGATTTCTTTTTTCCCCTTCAAGTTCCCTTTTGGAGAAATTCCTGATGATGAAGTCTTTCCACCATTTACAATTCCATTTATGCTACCTCCTTTTGGAATCCATTGAATTTCAGAGTGTTCTTCTTCATCAAATTTAAACACCGCATTGGGATCTTTTTTGGGATGAGCAGGAGTAGAGATACAAGTACTTGCACTGTTTGAACTTGAACTATTACTTCCATCAGACTTTCCATTGGAAATGCTTTCCCCGGCTGTAGTTGGCTTTGAAGCAGCTGGGATTTTTATTTTCCTTTCTGTCTTTGGAAAAATCCCAGCAACTTGCATGTGACTGTGACAGTAGTCCCTCTCCTGACTGGTAGGAATTGCATTTTGACATATTTGGTTATTGTTTCGGGTGACATAAGTACACCTTTTGAAAGGGGCCGACTTGTCTTCTAAAATGTGCCTGTCAAAAAACAAAACAAAAATAATTATAATTTGAATGGAAATAAAACATTTTTAAATACCTAATACAAAATGCATATCCATTTAATCGTCTTTGTCGACATAATTTGCTGGAATACGAACAAAGAGGCTTGTTGTCCACGGGACTGAAATGAATATGTTTCCCTTCGAACATGAAGAATCCGTTTCTTCCCAAATAATATTCGACATAAATAAATTATAAATCCAAAATTTGAAACAAAGGAATTGGCATCATTCTTTCCTCATTCGGCAAATCGTAAAGGTTTGGGATCCGTGTCGTATTGATTTTCTGCGAATTGTTAAAATTCAACGTTAATTAAACATTCCAAGAAATTTACAAAAAGAGTAAAATTGATTCGTTAAGCTTACATTAAACTTCAAAGCTCATAACTCCATTTTCGCCACACAAATTGATCTTGTTTTGAATTGCACGTTTCGAAATCTGCAAAATATAAAAAAATTGTTGTAAATCTAAGAAATAGTATTGCTGAAAAAACAGTTTTAAAAAAATTCACCTGCGTCCAACTCGATTACACTTTGTCCTTTGACATTTATCCACCGATTTAAATAACCCTCAAAACCCACGACTAATTGCTAATTGCGTTTTTTATTTCGTGTGCAATTAAATAAATTAAATAAATAGTTTCTGAATTTAAAAAAAAACTTTAAAAAGAGTGGCTTATCAGAAGATAAGTGTTTGCTTTGGAGTTGCACGTGAGTGTTGTAATCTTTGCTGACTCTATAATTAACGTGCTAATTAATTAAACTGTTGTTATTATTACACAAAATATTATTTTGCTTAAAAATGGGTACATGCAACGCCTTTAGTTCGACCAAGTGACGTCGGACACTCACAAAGAGGGCGACAGACGAGCCCCGCCCAACTTCAAATCACAACAAGTTGCGCCCGAAAACTGAAAACCCAGAGTTAATTAAAATGAAATTAATTATTGTAAACAAAAGAGTGGAGATAAGACTAATTTAAGCCAGTTACTGAAATTACAATTAGGTAAGAAGTGCACATTGTGTAATCTCATTTACAACCATTTCAAGGTTAACTGCTGAGAACTCGCATAAAAATTCAATTGTTCCTCTTCTGTATTGCAATTTGTTTAAAAAAACCATTTTTCTTTAGGTTTTTGGCCAAATCTTTATCTTTTTGTATATTTTTTTTAAACTGAAGACCTTTGCTGCCAATTCATAGGGAAGGCTGTAATTTGATTGAAGACTGAACATGAGTAATTGAAGAAGTGAGTTAAATTCTTATTATATTAATGATTTCTTAATAATAATAATTTTAATAATCGTTTTAATAAGACGGGACAGAGAGAAAGGCGTGGGTTGCTTTCCCTTGACGTAATATGTTTGTTGACCTTTGGAGCATCTCCGTCTTGGTCTCCGACTTGTTCGAATTAATTGTCAATCTCGTGGAAAGTGAAGCTTTTCCAATCTCGTTCTCCTTCCTAACTTTTTTAATTGGGTTCGGGATACTGTGCTATTTTTCTTGGAGATCAACTTACATTCCTGAGCTACCCACTGCTCCCACACCTCCGTATGTGATACAAATTACAACCACACCCTCAGTTCAAGGCGATGGGCAAGTAAACTCTTTGAGGGACATAAGAGTTTTGAGCAATGGTGGTGAAAGTGCTCCAGTTTTAAGACGATTTACAGGTGTGGGCAGAGTTCGAATTTCAGATGCAAGAGTTGTCAACAGTGGTGAAAGTGCCAACACTACGACTAGTGATAGCAATCAAACGCCAACAACATCTACAACAACGGAGTCATCAAACATTTCCTTTGCTACTTGGACTGGGACGGGAGAAGTTCAGCAACGAGTAACAGTACCAACAAGGATCACTCTATCTCGGGGTCAAAATAATCAAATCAGTCAACAGCAGCATCCAAATAATGTGACGACAACAACGTCGTCGTCGGCAATTTTAGAAGTCTTGAGGCCAACAATCTCTCGTCCATTTTTACAGAGAGCTGTGAATCAGGCAAATTTGATTCTTTACCACCGAATAAATGTAAGTTCTGTAGTTTTATTATTCAATAGAAAAATAATAAACAATAAACCATTGTTAATATTTTTGCCAGGTTTATCACCACCACCATCATCATCACCATTATCCACAATCTGAATCATCATCTCCTACGGTGACATCAACGTCAGAACCGACGACAACTGAAGAAGAACGTTCAAATAATCAAGATACTGATACAGATTCTTCTTCCCCGTCAAGTATTCCAGACACTTCTAATCAAGTTGAAAACACCCAAGTTGGTCCAAATACAACCATAGAACAAACTTCAGAAGCCCAAGTTCAACCAGTTGAAATAGTTTTGGACTCTGCATCTTCAGAAGACGTGTTAGATATTGAACAACATTCTAGTGAAGGTCTTCGACAAAGACGGCACGTAACGTTCGCAGATCCAGTTGACAGTGAGACAACGGAAACAGAAGTTAGTATGAGGGCGCCGAAAAAAGATGGACAGACCTCTGAACAAGCAAGAGGAGGAGAACAGACTTCTGCAACAACTGCAAATCAAGGAATAGACGACGACATTCATTTTACTATAAAATTTTTAGATGATACGCAAAAGGAAGTTACATCTCATGCTGGAGAAAAGGTTTTGGATTTTAAGAGGTACAATTTTATCGATTATTTTCAACTAGTTTTACTTTCGATAAGAATTAAGAGTAATCATTAATCATTATTTTTTTTTATTTAATTAGGAGATATTTTGCTGCGGAACTTTCCGAAAATAAAACTGTGAGACTGATATTCAATGGTCGCGTTTTAGAAAATGACTCGAGCACTTTAGGAGAATTAGGGATTTTTGAACAATGCGTCGTTCACTGCCTAATTGTCAATAGGCAAAATCCTGGGGGACAATCAGATGATCATTCTGCTCGTGGTGATGGTGCTACTGGTGGTGGAGACAGAAGAAATCGCCAAGGATCTGCAACAGAGCCAGGGATGTTCTTTGTTGGATTTGTGGGAATTTTCCTCGTCATCCTCTGGTTTGTATGTTTTCATTTTGGAAATCATTTATTTAGTCAAAGTGCAGTAGTGTCCTTGACTGTTTTAACTGCTATTTTTCTCATCGGGTTGGTAGCATTTTATTTGCCTGTCCACCCAGTAAATCCAGCTTAATTAATTAATTCGTGAAAACAAGACCAACCACCAAAAATATATATCCTTTAACATATATTATTATATGATGTGTTCTATTGTTAGATGCGCATGGAACTTTGCTAATTTAAGAGAACAATCAAAATAATAATTAAGTTACTTAATCCAAAGCTTTGAAATCAAACGGTCAGCCAGTATGAAATATTTTACAGACAAAGAAATTCGATAGTCATTATAGTTTTAGTTTTTAGTCATATACTTATAAGAATGAATGCTGAGCATACGAAACGAAATCTACTACTACCAACTACTCTTCTTGATTTCTCAGAAAAAAAATAGTATTACTGATAATTGATTTTGTTAATTTATTTATATAGAAAGTGATATTAAAAGATGTCTATCCTTGTAGGTTCGCTTTATCAAACAATCGAATTTATTTAGTAATTATCGCTTGAAATGATTTTGTTAAGCGTATTGTTTATAATAATAATAATAATATAAACTATATATTACTTTAGTTATAAGTTATTTGAAACGGATAATAATAATAAAAATAATCACAGTATATTAATCACAATCAGTGTAATGGATGATTTGTGCAAGGCTTAAAAATCCTAAGGATATATCTCCTTCAGCTCCCACTTTAATTGAATTGATCCCAATGTATTTTTGGCTGTGACTTTCATCCAAGTCAAAAAGAAAGCATGATATTCTCCAACCATTAACTTCCTTTTCATCGTAGTTGTTTTTTCTGAAAAAAAATTCTACTTCTTCATTCGAGTTAATAAAGAGTTCTGGCAGAAAGTGGCTAAGCTTCAGGTGAATGTAATATTTTCCTCCTACAGAAGCGGCCAAATGATCCACAGAGCCCAATAGAATTTTTCTACAAAAAAAAAAGATTTTAATTATTGATAAAATTCATCAGAATTTCAGAAGGAAAAAAATCTTACTTTGTTTGAAAATTTTTTTGTCCAACTTCCAAATAAATTTGTAATTGATGATCCACAGATGCAGATTTCCAAGCTGCAAGTACTGCAACCGACATTCGATTAGAAGAGAATGAAATATTTAAAGGAAACCAGCTAAAATTAGAAAGTAAACAAATTATACTTTAAGAAAACAGATAAATCCATGAAATAACCAAAATAAATTAACGTACATTGGTGAAAATTTTAGAGCATGTTCATAATCTGGTCTCCGTTTCGAATTTTGTATTCTCACTGATCCACCTCCAGAAAATGCAGATTCAGTGTCATAAAATACTTTGTCACATTTGGCTTCATCATAGCAAGTTGAAGTAGAAAGTAAAATGACTGGTTGATAACTTTGTTTAGAGATGTTGAACCAAGGTTGAGTTTTGGGTTCCTAAAACCGTTTTTAGCAAAAAAATTATTATTTTATTTTATTTTTAAAATAATAATAATTACTTGTCCAAATATAAATTCTTTTGTTCCAAATCCTCTGGAGAAATTAGTTGCAAAGAAAACTTTAAACTTTTTTGACACAGTGTCTCGTCGG
Source organism: Proisotoma minuta (assembly GCA_034698145.1). Taxonomy (NCBI): domain Eukaryota; kingdom Metazoa; phylum Arthropoda; class Collembola; order Entomobryomorpha; family Isotomidae; genus Proisotoma; species Proisotoma minuta. The sequence goes on from JAQIXN010000256.1 coordinate 44,412, forward strand.
GTCGGAGAAAGCAGTTCGGGTGTCTGTTGAAACTCATCTTTTAGGCAGCGAAAGTAAAAATATTTTGAACACGATAACCACAGAGCATCATCCACCTTTTGAAAACAATTATACGGCTGAGTTTCAAAACTCCATCTATAAAACAAAATTTTCATGTTATTATACTTTTATGGAATACTTTGCGTAAATACCCAGGAGCAAAAATTGCATAAGACAATTGGTGATTGTAAACTTTCTCCACAGCTTGACAAGAATTCCGACCCCCGCCCCCAAAACAGCCTCGTCCAAATACGTCAATTCCAACAAAAACATCAAACCTTCTACTTTCTCCGGCATTTTCAAGCGTCAGTTTCAATTTTTCATCATTCCATCCATAATTTAGATATATTCCATCACATGCGTCAAAAAATGACTTGTTTAGCTCATTTAAACAGTCCTGCCATTTAAGTTCCCCTGCAGTCGTGACTGAATCATACCAAATGACTAAATTGTCGTGTTTATCTTTCTTGAGCTCAATTGTCAACTTTTCTAGAAATTGAATCATCAATGGCACTTGTGTTGATTTAAGCTCATTTTCTATATTGACTAGGTAGCCTTCGAATCCATAATCTTTTGCAATCTCGCAAAGCTTTGCTACACATTTATCAACTGATTCGACATCCTTTAGCATTTCATCACAAATTTTCACCCCGTCATCCCATTCAGTTATTATTGTCCCTAAAACTTGTACCCCATGAGAGTGTGCCGCATTGATCCATCCGATGGGAGGAATTGTGACAAAATGATGAGAAAAATATACAAAGATGTCTGTTTGAAGCCAATGTCGAAAAATGTAGTTTTCTGAATTTTCTGTCCCTTCGACAAATCTGAAAAAAACAATACCCAATAATTTCAATGCATGCAAGCTTGTCACTGATCACTTACTTGTCATCCAAATAACCCCCTTTGAAATCATGACAAACTAATGTTTTGGGACAAAGTTCCTGTTTAAATCGATGTCCCTCAATATTGCTTTTAAGGTCACTAAAGTTCCTGTTCAAAGGCATCGTTTTACATGGTTGAGGGCACGTTAGCTCATTGTTCTCCTCGCCATACTTGACTAGTTCTTCAAATGTCTTTAAAGGTCCGTAGCAAGCTCGATTGTCATTCTCTTCGTTTGCGATGTTGCATAAAATCTCAACTGGCTTGTCTGCTGCCATAATCTTCCGAATATTAGCTGAGAATTGAGCGAATAACCTGGAAAAAATAAGATTTTGGAGTTTAAAAATGTGTGGTGAAAGCAAAGTGAAAGTTTCCCATTTAAAATGCACAGGGTTAGTGAAAGTGGAGAGAAAGCTGAAAATGGTAAATTAATAAAACTAAAGATTATATGCAATATTCCACATTTTGAGATATAGCGGTGTTAATTTGACTAATATTAAACCATATTTTAGCATAATTACCTGAAGAGAAAGCGCAATATTTTGATATTCTTGACTAAATTTTTCCAACCAGTCGATTTGTAATTCCCAATCTGAAATGTATAAAATAGCAATTAGCAACTGGTGGTTATCTTTGTTATTAATTAATGTACTTATACTTTCTCGATAAGTTAGTAAAAATGATCAATTACCGGCTGTGTCTCAAAAAACATGAATGATCAATGAATAAATGTTTACACAAAGAGTTGCGCTAAAATAAACCACAAGCCAACAACAATTGGTGGAAAACTATTTCTGGAAGCCATGAATAACGAAACAGAAGAAGAAGAGTTAAAGACGGACGAGGCCTCAGACTGCTTGGGACCCTTAAGGGAACTTGACCTCGAAACACAAATGGAATGTCTCAAAGCCAAACTTATCAACCCCGAAATGTTTGTATCAGGCTTTGACGTTGACGATCAAGGTATCGAGGAGGCCGAAGACCCCAGTAGGTTACTAACAACCAATAAATAAATGGTTGCATGGATGTTAAGCTTAATTGTCTTAATTCTTGCAGATTCGCCTGGAGAAAGACTGTTGACGGCTGCTGAAGAAGGGGATATGAAAACTTTGGAGGAAATTGTGACAGCTGATCCTTCGATACTCAGATATCAAGACAGGGACGGATACACAGCTCTACACAGGGCGGCATATATGGACCATGTCCAAGTCATTAGATATCTCGTGGGGAAAGTTGATGAACAGGATGTAGCGTCTTTCGTGGACAGAGGGACATTGGACAAGTGGACCCCTCTCCATTCAGCATGTCACTGGAATTCATTTAAAGCTGTTAGAGAACTTGTGACCAGCTGTAATGCAAATGTCAACGCCATAACTAATGGAGGTATTGTACATTAATTAAACACAAATCAAAATTTTATTTTGATTCATTTTCTCCAGGTCAAACACCACTTCATATAGCTTCTAATCAACAAAGCCGAGAGTGTATGGTAATCCTTTTGACCTGTCCTGGAATCGACCCAAATGTAAAGAACAAGATGGGTGAGACGCCCCTTGACCTAGCAAAAAGAGCTGGACGCTTTGCATACTTGTTTGATATGGTTGAAGATTCCATTAACAAACTCGCGTGACTTTTATTTAGTTACAATAATGCAAATATAATCATACGATCTGAGACTGAGAATAAATATTTTGTACAATATAATAATATTTTAATGCTACTTTACAGTTAAATTTAATTTGTGATAAGCTGTTGATACAAGTCCTCTATAATTCCAAATACTTTTGAAATCCTCTGGTTGTTGGTTGTAGCCTGTGTCAACTGCTTTCACCCAGATCTCACTGTTACTCTTTGTTATTTCCAGATCAGCCTCCCAAATGACCCAACTCCAATTCCTAGTGCCATTCTATATATAAAACGAAATAATTTAGATTTTTTTTACTTCTTTCTCCAAAAACCAGCAAAACTTACAAGTACTTTGTGTTTTATTTTAGCAATTTCCCAAGTAGCACCCCTATCTTTGGATATTTCCACGCGTATAATTCCCCTTCCATTTCCTGAATAGGCATATCCCTTAAACTGTACGTGTCCTTTGCTAACCGTTTCGCCGTCCGTATGTGAACAGATATAAGAGGTCACTGGAGTGTCCATAATGGCAGGTGCAGCGGAAAAGTCCACCGTCTCCATTGTCACGGAAGGACTAAATACTTTGTAATCCCGTTGCTGCCACGGGCTTTGAGATTCCTGATCACTTACGATAATTTTAGACAACCATTTGACACTTCTAGCTCCCACAATCCCTGGGAGAACAACTCTTAAGGGATATCCATGGTCTAAAGGAATTTCCTTTCCATTCATCTCATAAGCTAAAACAGGTTGAAAATTATCGTCCAAAAAATATGACAAAGGGATAGAAGAGCCATAACATTCTCCAGATTGGTCACTATCTAAGCCTTCAAATTGAACATGTATTTTCTCGGGGTTTGGGTAACTTTTGGGGTCAAATCCAGCACTTTTTAGAACGTCTTTTAAGCTTGCGCCACTCCATGCAGCATTTCCAATGGCTCCACCCGTCCATCCCAATCCTGCTGCTTGTTTGGCTTTTGACATTTCACTCCGTCGATTACCACCGCATTGAATTGTTGCGGAAATTGTCGTTTTGGGAAATTTTTTGATGTCTGCTATTCTAATGTTGGCTCCTTTGATTTTTATTCCTTCGATTTCTAACTGGTAGGATTTCATATCTATTTCCGGTACAGGCAAATGATTTCTTACATAAAACACATCGCTAGAAAATATATACATTACAAACAAATAAGCAACTGATTATATAGATCTTAATCATGTGCCCTCCTAAATGCTTACTTTGGAGTGTAAAACTGCTCTGCTAAAATGACGGGTGGTGTTTCCGCGTTGCATGGCTTTTCTGATCGTCGTATTAGAACGGGATGTCTTTTGGGCTCATTTTTAAAGTAGTCTGTAGCTTCTGATGCGTTTTCCGCAACGTCATCTTCATCAAGATTTCCTATCCTATATTTTGCAAGTGTTTCAAAAACATCCTGTCTCTGATGCGTTGGATAAAGTTCCCAAAAAGGTTCCAAAGAGCTCCCTGCAGCCATCAAGATTCTAGAACCTCCAGGATGCTTTGATACAAAATCCGTAACATCATAAACTCCCCTTTTAAAAGTTACCCAAATCTGTAAATAATGTATATAATCAAATGAAATTGGACAAAATTAATTAGTTGTACATATGTAGTTTTATTTAATTTATTTACCCTTTTTTCTTCATCATAATGAGTAGAAACTTCCGAGCTTTTGTATGTTGGTAAATGTTTCTTCACCTCATCTGCCTCGGTTGATATTTTTGCAGCTATTAAATTACAAAACAAATGAGCTCATCTGAAAGTATAACTTATCAAAGTAGCATACCATGAACGCTACCATTTTGAGACTTTTTCCATACAACATATCCCAGAGCAGAAAATCCTAAAACTCCTCCCACAAACGTCCCATTACTACGCCACTCGCTCGAAGTTTTCTTGGAATTATGAGAATAGTTTGTTGTATGCAAAAAGGATGATAAGCTCTCTGGCTGAAATTTTGGAGCAGGAGAAAGTAATCTGAGAAAAAGGATAAAAGCTTGTAAAAGAGAAAATTGAGACTTGAGATTTTTGGATACCTTGCAAAGGCTTTTGAGGTCAACAGCGTCCTGCTTCCCATCATCAAGTATCAAGTCGGGAAATCTTTACGAGTTCTCTCTCGCCAAGTGGCAAAGTGGAATGATGTGATTGGACTGGATAAGTGGTGTGTGTCCTCACTTTAATGATCAGCAAGTAACGAGTTATTAAATGGAACTCTTCAAAAATGATGATTTTATTATTATTATCAACAAAGGCTTGCTTTTGACACTATTTTACTATTTTCTATTGTTCGTTATGATTTGCTAGTTTGTTACACGCTTTCTAACTAATTAACTCAAGCCCTTGACTTTGACTGATTGTGAGTATGTATAATGAGGGGATGATTTATTATTTAACGCAATTTTATTATTCCAAGTCTAAGCCCAAGGTCTTTTATCTGTGAAATGCCGAAACTCTTTATATGCTAAACAGCAAAACAAGCTGAATGCCAAATATCCCAATTTACATGTACAACTCACCACTCTCATCTTACGCAATTTATTTTCATGAAGCCAGATGCCAGCTATCTTTTATCTTATTAACTTTAGTCAACGTTGTATCCCGGTATGGTGAGTTGTCTCACCGTACTCGGTCTACAAAGTTTCTATGTATTGTGCCCTATTACTGGGCTCTCAACGTTAACCTCGGCTGTGAGCCGGAATATGTCTCTCCGTATTGTGCATAGAC